>CM063589.1:11124994-11223028 GCA_032356905.1 Salix exigua
TCAAAACTTTAACAAAGAGCAAGCAAGAAAAAACATATTATTGTGTAAATAATGGAAAAAAACATAATTCCCACGAAAAATAAAATAAATGACAAAAAATATTATTGGCTTTAGAAATCATTTGATTTGAAGAATAAATTAAAATAAAAAAGGGAAAAAAAGGGATAAAAATAAGAAATATGAATTTTCAAATGATCACCAACACAAATTAAAATTTAGTACTAGATTAAAAAAATACAACCTCAACAAAAGAGAAAAATAAAAATTACATTCCAAAACTAGATCATATGCTTATAAACATGGAAAAAATAAGGACTATTTCAGAAATATAAAAAATGAATAAAAATAAATTAAAAATTAAAAGCATAAGGGTCTGAAATGAAAAAAAATGATCAATTTCAATTAAAGGATAAAATTGAAAAAAATCAGACTTATATATCGAAAATATTAAGGGATTTATAATCAAAACCAAAATTAAAAGAATAAGAAGCGAAATGAAAACAAAATATCTAATCAATTTCAATGGATGGACCAAATTAAAAAAAAAAAACAATCTAACTTATAGAAAAGAAATTAGGACTATGCAAAACAATCAAAAGATCAGAGATTACAATAAAAACATCATAAACCAATGGGACTTCGAATAATTTAGGCCATTGGAGAGAGAAAAGGGGAAAGATCAAACCGTGCACCTCACATTTTAAGCCATCTTGGGATGCGCCCACCATCATGAGGAAGAGGACATTGTGGCGCATCAACCGCGATGCCATATGAATATTTTTCATCATCATATGACAATGGAGTGGGAGGTAAAAATCATTTGGCATGTCAGTTAGACGCGCCAATAGTGTCTGCATAATTTTTTAAAAAATGTTAAATTACTTATACATCCTTACAGATCGACACATGGACTTTGTCTTCTCTAAGATCATATTTGTATTTATAGTATTTTGAAAAAATGAAATCCCAAAAACACCCTGCAGACAACTTTTTGTTTTTATTCTCTAAAGGTAATATAGTTATTATATTATGTACGAAGTGTAAAATTCAAAAGTACCCTCGGATAAACAATTGTTTGTTGACTTCTAATATGGGTAATATAGTATATTGATTATGCAAAAATATATGGAAAAGACAAAAACACCCACAAATATTCAGGTAATGCCACCTAATCTTATGGAAAAGTCAAAAACACCCCAAGTTCTAGACTAAAATTAAAATGCATTGAGTGAAATAGTAATTCTACTATTACAATCCACAATATCACACCAATTAGAGAAAAAAACTAGCCACTTTCCCACGTTTCGTCGTAATCGAACCATATTTTTTTCAACGCAAAAAATATTAATTATGTGAGATTTTTTTATTATAATATAAATTTGAGCAAAATAATAAATATGTGTACAATTCTCATGGAGTGCGAGTTTCTAATAAAATCAAGAAGATTCAGATAGTTAAATTATCAAATTCACTGTATTAGAATTAATTCATTTTATAATACAATTTAAATTAAACACAACAAATAAAATATAAATTATAAAAACACTTGCAATAATCAAATAACAAAAAAGTACTTAATTTTCAATCTACAAGAATAAGAGATCATCATTTAAAATTAATCTCTCCATTGTCATCATTATCATGACTATAATAGTTAAAATTATTATCAACATTATTGCCCAAACAATTAAAATCATAATATTGCAATAAAGAAAAAAATATAAACATTTTTACAAAAAAATAATCACTAAAATTATTATTATTGCACAAACAATGAAATCATAAAATCATCTAATTAGAAAAAAGATAAAAATAACAGAAACGCACTAAAAAAAAGGGAAAAAGGAGCAATATAAATTTTAAAATGATCACCAACATAAATTAAGATTGAATTGAATAAAAATAAAACCACAATAAAAAATTAAAAGAAAAACTAAAAGTATAGATGCATGCATACGAATAAAAATAAAATTGTCCAAGAAGGACCTAAAAGCTAAATGAATTAATATCAAATAAAAAATTAAAAGAATAAGGATCAAAATGAAAAATAAAATATATAATTAATTTCAATCAAATGAAAAAATTGAAAAAATAAAAACCATAGGACCAAACTAAAAACAATTTTAAAATATTATTGTGTAATTTTTTAAAAAAATTAAAAGAATAAGTACTTGAAATGAAAGGTAAAATATATGACAAATTTCAATTAGAGGACCTATTTAGAACAAATTAAAACCTTCATATCAAAGTAATTAAAGAAACCAATATATAATCATTTTCAATTGAAGGGCACAATTGCAACAAATCAAAATTTCCATTGAAAAAATCAGAATATTGAGATTAAATTAATTTGAGATTAAAAAAAAAACTTAAGTTCTTTTTCTTACATATATATTTTCAAGCATTAATATTAAACAGACATAAAAAAAATATAATCAGTCTCACATATTTTTTCATATTTTTAAGAAAAAATAGCTTTAAAATATTTTTTATTATTATTTTAAATATCTTATTTATAATAAAATTAATATATAAAAATACTAAATAATCAAAAGTTTTGTAGGTTGATTATTCGCTCAGATGCATAGCATCTAAAAAACAATTTAGGACTGTTAACAAATTTTTACATGTTAAATGCGGTGAAGTACAAAAGACGGTGCTTGTATATTTTTCAATATAGATAATTTGGCCTAAAATTTCCATCCATTTTGTCTACGTGTGGCTTTGTACTTTTTCTGTTTGTGTGATATTATATCTGAAATGCCATACATAAAAAAAACACAAATGTTTTTTTAACAAAACAACACTAATATATGAATTATTTCAAGTATTATTCTAATTGTTTTTATTATTATTGTTAAATTATCGTATTTATTATAGCTACCATTATAGTTATTTTTGTAAATAATTAATGTTTTAATATTATTTATTATTGGTAATACTATCACTCCCACCACCATTAATATTTATTCTTTAGATTATTATATTAAAAATATTTCAAAATACTAAGATAAAATTAATTTGAGATTTGAAAGAAAACTTAATTCATTTTATATATAAATTTAAGAAATTAATATTAAATAAATATCAAAATATATAATTATCCTCATATTTTTAAAGACTGAATACCTCTAAAATAATTGTTATCATTACTTTAAATGCTTTGTCCATAATAAATTTAATATATAAAAAACTAAATAATAAAAGGTTTATAGGTTGATTATTTCTCTCAGATGTATAACATCATAAAAAATCTAGGATCATTAGAATTTTTTACATATTAAAAAATTGGTTCTCAATATAGTGAAGTGTAGGGCAAGTCATGTGTATATTTTTCACTATAGATAATTGAACATAATTTTTAAATATTTGAACTTAAAAGTAAAATATTGACAAATGACAACCAATAGGTAGGCAATCATAATAAAATTAGAAAAACATATTCCCTACTCTAACCCTTTTACTTTACCTAATGGAATCATGGTGTCTTATAATAACAATTTTTTTTGTAGTAATTAACATACAGACCCACCAAAATCAAGAAATTACCTATGATCTAAATATCACAGGAAAAACATTATGGATTTCTATAATATTTTGTTAACCCATTTATATTGTTGCACCCCATCGCGAGAGCACGGCGTCGTGACGACCCTCCCTGTGAGCGGGGATTTCAATGTTTGGGGGGGATTATCTTTATTTTTGTGGAAAGGTATGGTTTTTAGGAAACCTAAGTTGGTCTTTCAGAGATTCTAGGGTAAGGGACTGGTTGCATAAAGGGAAGGTTTTTGCACCCCTATTACGCCTTACTTAAGGTAAGCTGCTTGGTATTTTTGTTTGCTTATGATTTGTTACGATTTCGAAAGAATATGTTGGTGAAATGGTGATGGGATATTACCCTGCCAAATATTTTGGATAAAAACCCATATAGAATTTATTTATCCAAACACCGACAGTGAATAATAACATATCATTCCCGCCGAATATTTTGCATATTAACTCCTTAGGATTTATTTATCCAAACATCGATAGTGAATAATAGCATATCATTCCCGCCGAATATTTTGGATATTAACCAGGCTTATGGATCTCGTTCAGTTCGGTCGAACGGCCGTCCGATCGGAATTCGGGACAAAGCGGCGACGTTTTGTCCGGTAGAATCCGGATCGATCCGCCGTTCGGCCGAACGCTCCGATTTGTACCGGCGGTTCCGTTCGATGTAAGCACAAAGCGACGTCGTTTACACTTGAATGAAAGCGGCGTCGTTTAGGAGTTAATAAACCCCCCAAAACCTATTTCCATTTCCCCGATTTCAGAAATCCCTAAATCTAGTCCCCCAATTCCCCAATTTCTTTTTACCCAAATCGTTGCCCTAATCTCAAATTCATCTCAAATCAGCTCACAAATCCAGTAACCCATCAATTGAAAAGCTCAATTTGTAATTTCAATCCCTAATCTAGCTCAAATTCTGAATTCCTAAATTGAAAATAAAAATCACGGCGGCACAATTTGAACAGCACGACAGCACAATCTCTTCCACACGGCGGCACAATTGACCTTGCTCGGTTCTTCTTCCCCAAATCTTCAGTGAAAGGTACACATTTGAGGCCCCTAATCCTTTAATTTTTTGAAAAAATGAATGTGCCGAAACTTGGGATAATTGATTAATTGATTACATTTGTATGGAATGTTTAATTGGAAGATGTTCATTCATGTTGTGTTCCTAATTAAACTGGGCATTCTTGTTATTTGTGATTCTGTGAATGATTGTTGATGAATTTTCAGAAAGTGAGTTATTGTGAAAATTGAGTTTGATTGTCAATTTGAGATGGAATTGTATTGTGCCAAAACTGGGCATAATGGTGTATAAACTGGACATTCTTATTAATTGTGTTTTTGTGAATGGTTGTTGATGAATTTCGGGAAGAGAGTTTGATTGTCTATTTGTTGTCCCTCCCATTTCCCCTTCCTGTGATTTTGGTGGTTGATTATTAGTTAACTTCTAGTTCTCAGTTCTCACAGCAAATCAATAAATTGTTACACTTTTTTCAGCTCATTAATTCATTTTCTATTATTATTATTATTATTATTATTTTACCTTGAATCCAGATTTGAGCTAATTAAAAATATATATCACTAAACACATTCACTCTCTCTCTCACTCACACATGCACACCATTCGGTCATTTCTTGAAAAATCGATTGTTATGCCTAAACTTGGCAAAGAAGGTAACAAAATTGCAGTCAATCAAGTAATCCCTAAACCAAGGAAGGAAAATATTAAGTATCAAATAGAACAGGTAGAGGCACTAAAATCTCAACCACTTGAATCCTCAACTGGAAAAGCATTAGATTCTCACCATGCACCATCTCTTGCAAATTTGGATTCAAATTCCATATAAGAGATTTCGAAGTTGCCCTTTTGGCACCAACAATTGTTAAAATATGAGGGCCAAATAAATCTATAAACTAGATGATGGCATTATTTAAAACAAAAATGATTTCTGCAATATCTAGAGGTGTTAACGATAGGTTGCATAGTTTTTTCACCTTTTATATGGAGATTCTGTTTAATGATGCCTCTTAATGACTAATGAAGACAGATCATTAAGATATTGCAGAAAAGAGAAAGGAGTTTATCCTACTCCTTTTCTTCGAGCAGCAACTATGCAATTATTCCTCGCTAAACTGCATCTTGCATAAACTCCATTTTCTGTTTCTTTATGGTGCATTAAGCAAACACCTCTTAAGGTAATCAAATAGATGCTTAGAAATCATTAGTATAAGAGATATGGGTTTGTGATTCATTAGTATACTTTGATTATGATTTATATTATGTTCCATTAAGCTATTCATGTTTTGAAATCCAATTTGGTATGAATTTAAAATTGTGGAGTAAAGAATGATACATGCCTAACTTGTGTTATCTTTTTACAACAGATTAAATTACATGGCTGAAAACTCATCTAGTGGTGGGACTTCAATTTCTTGACTCAGACAAGATCAGATGATCCAGCATGGGCTCATGGACAGGTGGTTGCTGGTGTAAAGAATGCAAGTATATGCATTTATTGTAATAAACGGATTAATAGTGGTGGTGTTACTCGGTTGAAGTATCACCTAGATGGTATTAAAGGTGAAGTTGAACCTTGTAAAAAGGTCCCTCCAGATGTTAAATGGCAAATGAAATAAGTGGTAGATGACATGACAATGGAGAAAGAGAGAAGAAAAAGAATTAGAACTGATATTGGAAATGCTCAATCAGTTTTCAATGATGAAGAAGTAGAAGAGGGTGATGCTGCAAATCCTCGTTCGGGTGATATACGTTCACAAACAAGTAGAAGAATGACAGTGCAAGGAACAAGTACATCTAGAAGAAGGATTCCTTTATTTGCTCCACGAACTACCCCTGGTTCCTAGCCTAGTATTAGAAGTGCAATGGCTACTAAAGAGATGGAACACAATGCAAGAAAAGCCGTAGCAACATGGTGGTATGATGCTAATATACCGTTTAACAGTGCTAATTCGTATTATTATCAGCCAATGCTAGATGTCGTAGCATCCATGGGACCTGGGTTTAAAGGCCCATCATATCATGATTTAAGAGGACCACTTTTGAAAGATGTAGTTCATGATGTCCATGAATACATTTTAAGTATCAAGGCTGATTGGAGACTTTATGGATGTTCAATTATGGCTGACGGGTGGTCAAATAGGAGGAATGCACCAATTGTGAATTTCCTTGCCTATTCTCCGAGAGGCACCATATTCTTGAAGTCTGTTGACACTTCAGGACTTTGAAAAGATAAAGAGACATTGATGGAGATGTTTGATGAAGTTGTTAAAGAAGTTGGACAGGAGAATATTGTCCAGTTTGTCAGTGATAATGAGGCTTCATTTAAGGTTGCTAGGAAAGCTTTGCAGCAAAGGTACGGCACCTTTTTTTGGTCTCCTTGTGCTGCCCATTGCATTGATTTAATGCTAAAAAATATTTGTGATCCAAGATATTTTCCAATCATTGATGAAACCATTAAAAATGCAAGAAATATAACCAAGTTTATATATAATCATGCATGGATTTTAGCTTTGATGAGGAAAGAATTCACAGATGAAAATGATTTATGTCGTCCTGGCATAACAAGGTTTGCTACACATTTCTTAAGCATCCAATGTTTACTGAAGTTTAAGAATGAGCTTCGACAGATGTTTACTTGCACAAAATGGGTTGAATCAAGTCATGGCAGAAGTCGGGTTGGAAAGGAAATTGCTGCTATAGTTTTAGAAGATAAAGACTTTTGGTCAAGATGTGCACATATAGTCAACGTCAATGAGCATTTAGTACGAGTTCTAAGGTTAACAGACAATGAAGAAAAATCATCAATGGGATATTTATATGAGGCAATGGATAAAGCAAAAGAAGCCATTAAAACAAGGTTAAAAAATAGAATGTCTCAATATGGGCCATATATTCGGGTAATTGATGCTAGATGGGATAAGCAACTTCATAGTCCATTACATGCAGCAATATGTTTTCTTAATCCTGACATAATTTTTAGGCCTTCTTTTTCAAAACAAAACGAGGTAACTCGAGGTTTGCTTAGCACAATTACTAGATTGGTTCCCGATTGTGATATTCAAGATATCATTAGTGGCCAAATTGAGGAGTATAAGAGAGCAACTGGTCTTTTTGGTATAACCCTAGCTATTCGTCAAAGAGAAAAGTTAAATCCAGGTAATAACTTTTATTTTTTACAATATAATGTCTTTTTTTATCTATAATATTTGATTTATTCAAAATTTGTTATCTAGTTTCATGGTGGGAGCAATTCGGCAATGATACTCCAGAACTTCAAAAGTTTGCAATTCGAGTTCTTAGTCAATGCTGTAGTGCAACTGGGTGTGAAAGAAATTGGAGTGTATTTGAATTCATCCATTCAAATAACCGAAATAGGCTTGAGCACAAGAGATTAAACGATTTAGTATTTGTTCGCTATAATCTAAAGATTCAACAGAGGTAAGTAAAATATCAATATTATTATATTAGTAATTATTTTCTATTACATTGCTATTAATTTTTTAATTTCTTTCGTGTTTATTCTTTGTAGGAATATGAGCAGAACAAGAGATGCTTTAGATCCCATTAGCCTTGACAACATTGATCTTTTGAATGAATGGATTTGTGAAGAACCCGGTCTTCTTGATGGAGATGACATAAGTTGGGAGAGTATCGAAGCACCATTTGCTACTTTAAATTTAGATGATGAAGAGACATGTGTAAATGAGGAGAATGAGCTTGGTGGAAATGACCAGCTATTGGAATGTCTTGTTGACGACTTTCCTTATGTTCCACAGCCAGATCAAGATCTTTATTTTTATATTAATGATGTAGAAGATGTTTGATGTAGAAGATGTTTGATGTATTTTTCTTTTATTTTAGAACATTTTACTTTCATAATATTTTGGAATTTCAAAGATGTTTCTAATTTTAGAGATTATGTTTGTATTGTATAATTTAAATTTCATTTATTTTGAATTTAAATTATACTTATTAAATTAATATTTTATTTTTTTCATATATATAATTAAATAAATATGAACAGTACAAAACCGGAACGGAACGCCGGAATGCACCGAAACCGGAACGTTCCGTTCCAAACAAAAACCGTAACGGTACCTGAATAGATTTTACAACCCTGATATTAACCCTTTAGGATTTATTTATCCGAATACCGATAATGAATAATAAATTTCCAAAACTAAGATTTTTATATTTCTGAAATATTGGCCAATACCCTTTGGATTTTACAAACATTTTGTTTACTGAAACCCATGTAACTTTTTCTGAATCTGAAATTCAGGAGAGAGCATAAAAGTTTATCTAAGCATGAAAGTTTATCTAAGTTCTGAATGGTCTGCTATCTAAGTTATGGTTTAGTGTTTTGTTGTGAAAGTTTAATTGATTAAAAAATTATTGAGTTTTGTTTGTTATGATTTTGGTATTAATAACACTTGAAATATTAATATATTTTATGTTTGAATCCATGGTTGAACTTGTTTTTGTGCCTTTTGATGTGTTGTTGTTACTTGTGTTGGTGTGTTGAAGTTGTGAGTGTTGGAGTTGGTGTTGGGGCATGTTGTGCATGTTCCGTTGCAAGACGATAAAGAGATTGAGGGAATGGTTTTGGAGAAGAACAAAATGGAGTTGTATGTTTGTATGGTAGTGATTCATTGCTGGAGGGGCAAAAAATGGGGCCTATGTTGAGTTGAAAATGGAGAAGAAGAAATTGTTATGCGAAATTTGTGCTTGAAATATGTTTAGTTGAAGTTTTATATTTTTGTTAATTAATTTTTGTTGTCAAATCTTATGAATTAAGGTTTGTTTAGGTTAGTTTGTTTAATTAGCAAGTATAATTCATGCACTTTTTGATGTTATACTAATTGTTAATTGTTGTGAAATAATTAAAATTATAGAATGGAAGGTGATGAAAATATGGATAAGGTTGCCTAGACAAAGGAAATGTTGTATACTTTTTGCGACATATGTATAAGGGCAATTGAATTGGGAATGTGACCTACAACGCATTTCGATAAAATGGGATGGAAATTTTTGATCAAATCATTTAAAGAACAAATAGGTCATTCATTGACCAAAGCACAATTAAAGAACAAGTGGGATGGCTGCAAAAAAATATTGGAAAATATGGATCAAGCTCCTATCTGAAACTGGGGTGGGATGGAGTAGTGAATTGGAGACAATCGCAGCAACAAACGACTGGTGGACAACTAAAATTCGGGTTAAGTTTCATTATGTCAAATATTTAAATTTATTTTCCATGTTTCTGAATATCTATAACAAAATATTTGTATGAATTATTTGTTTTTGTAGGAAGTTAAAGGTGCCAAAAAAATTAGGCATGTTGGAATTGAGCCTGTATTGAAGTTCAATTATGACAGGATGTATTCCACCATTATGGCTACCGGAGAGTATGCGTGGGCACCATCATCAAGAGTGCAAGGTGGTGGTAATTATTCTCAGCCTAGCACTAATGACGCGAACATTGACGCGGTGGATTTGGAGGAAGGACTTGGTGATTCAGAAGAGGATAGAAATCCTGCGTCTCACAATGACATTGCTCAGTTAGGTTGGTGAACATATCAAGTAGCAACAACACACAAACAAGTGGAAAAAAAAGAGATGGAGGCTGCTGAGGGTCGTGCAAAGATGAAATCTAAGAAGTCCACAAACATTGGCATTCACCTAATGTCAAAGTGGGGCGAGCTAGTTGACAGTATGTCGATGAGGAGTGATTCAACTTCCTTGCACATGGATAAACAAGGGTGTGGCATTCATGAGGTGGTAGCTTAGATCCAATCCATTTTTGGAATTCGAGCTGACATTGATTTCCATGACTTTGCATCAGAATTTATGCTCCAACGTAGGAGGAGAGAAATGTGGGATACTTGAAGTAAAATACGATTGGATGCACGACTGTACTAAACAAAATTAACTGAAGGTATGACCATTTCTTACACTATAAATCATTTATGTGTTTTGTAATGTTAGTTGAATGATATGTGTAATATTATTGTAATCATTGCTTGATAATTGATGTATACGTTTACATTGATAGATTTATTGCGCGGACAGTTTTGGTAACATTAGTTTGCAATTCGCGCATCGTTGACGATGAATTTCATTGTTGTATTACTCGGTATGATTGGTTGCAATGAGTTTCTCTTTATTTGAATTTGTATTTGAATTTTAACTCCCTAGTTACTGTTTTGAATACATAAATCGGTTGTATTGTTGTATTAATGCATAAATAGGATTATTTTGCAATTTGAATTATTCTTCTCATGATCTTCGCTGGTTTATAGTATTTTGTAGTTTGTGTTGCTGTTTTGTCTGGTCTTTTATGAGTTGTGGACTGACAGGTGTTATGCAAGGGAAAATTAATTATTTAGTTGTGATAAAAACATAACTATTCACTTAAATGTTTGGTAGGAAACAAAACAGTTCAAAAGGTGCAACAAATGTGAATTAATGTTTACTAAATGACAAGTAAATAATTCAAAGGCTACATGTGAATTGTTTTTTGCTACATGACAAGTAAATAATTCAAATACAATGCATGTGAATTATTGTTTACTAAATGACAAGTAAATATTTCAAATACAATCCAAGAGTTTCAGAACAAGTGAAAAATAACACAATTCTTTAATCAAATTTTCTATACAAGTGGGAATGATTTTCAAAACATTTACACTCACATGTTTACAATCTCAAATACATCGTTTTAAGAGCAACTTGGCAAAAGAAGCAACATTCTACAATTTTAATTTATTCTTTTCAACCTTATTTAGTTGTTTTTGTTTAATGAGTATTAAAAGGTTTTTTTGTTTTATAGAGGGTGAAGATATGAATGATCCTTGGTATAATAATATAGTTAACGAAGATTTTTAGGCGATTATGAAAATGTTATAAACCGTGTTGAAGAACAAATTAATTATCATGCTTCTGGAGGTGCTAGTATGTCGATGGGAGATGGTGATGATGGGGGTAACGATGATGGAAATGACGACAGTAACGATGATGAAGGTAACGATGATGACGACAACGATATTAATGATGTTGATGACACCAACAATGAAATGAAATTTTTAAGGAGACAGTTTAAGAAGGAGAAATTAATTATATGTATAGCTGGAGCTGTAGACTTGTATTATATAAATTATAGGCATAAGAAACCATGCATGGTTTCATTCAATACAAGTATGCGTTGGCTGTCCAAATTACTAAATGGTCATTGAAAACGGTATGTTAACATGTTTAGGGTGGATACAAATACTTTGACGAGTTTGTGTGTAATGGTTTGAAGCCTTCAAAACGCATGTCCGTGATGGAAAAGGTTGCAATGTCTTTATTTACGATAACCGTTGGAGCATCTAACAAGGAAGTGTAAGAGATGTTCCAACATTCAGACTAAACTGTTAGTAGATGCATAAATGAAGTCCTTGAAGTTGTATGTTTGTTTGTCGTGGACGTCATTAAACCAATAGATCCACAATTTACGAACACCCAAGAGAAATTGCAATAAATCGAAGATATATGTCACCTTTAAGGTCAGGTGTTTTAATTTTAATAAGGTGAAAATGCATTTCTATTCTTTTATTCATGGACCAAATATTGAAACTTTTTGCATTTTTCATGTAGAACTATGTCGGTGCAATTGATGGAACACGTGTTCGTGTTTGCATATCAACGAAAATTCAAGTTCCATTTATTGGAAGAAAAGGTATACCAACCCAAAATGTTATGGTTGCTTGTAGTTTCGACATGCAATTTATCTTTATGTGGGTAGGATGAGAAGGGAGTGCACAAGATACATGTATTTTTCTAGAGGCTATTAACAATAATAATATCAAATTTCCCAAACCACTAGAAAGTAGACATCTGTGATACATTTTAAGTGTTGATCAATTTAGTTTAATTATATTCTTCATTAATTTTTGATTCGTAATATATACTAGTGTTTTCCTCTTTTTTCTGCAGGCAAGTACTATGTGGTTAATGTTGGATAACCTAATGAGTATGAGTATTTAGGTTCTTATAAAGGTCACAAATATCATTTCCAAGAGTTTAGGCATTGTGGACAACCAAGTGGCCATGAGTAAGTTTTTAATCGTGCACACTCATCACTAAGTAATGTGATAGAACTCTTATTTGGCGTATGGAAATAGAGGTGGCGAATTTTACAAAACATGCTTGCTTATCCATACAAAACACAAGTGAAGATTGTGGTTGCATTAATGGCACTACAAAATATTTTTTCTGATGGAGTGTAGAAAAATAAATAAACATGCCAAAATATAATTTTTTTTATTTTTGGCTCCTCAAATGGCACTCTCGTTGGAGTTGCCCTAATGTGATAATCTCTAATGACTCATAAAGCAACACTTGAGTCTTAGGATGTGTTTGATATTGTTTTTGCTTTTATGGTTTCATAAAAATAGTTTCATAAAAACCATTTTAGCTACAATTCAAAATAAATTTTGAAATATTTGGTTAAAACTAATTTTGACTTTGAGGTTTTATTGAAGTTGTATTGGTTAATTATTATTAATTGAAGTTGTATTAATATTAAATATATTAATATATAATAAAGTTTTCTATAGTTTTATATATATATATATATATATATCTTATTTTATTTATACTATTAAAAAAAACCCACCAGCCAAAACCATCTCATCCCCACCTCCCTTTCTCCATCATGTACCCATCAGAAAAAGAGATACGACTCCTTGATCAGGAAAAACAATTCTTCCAACCCCACAAGTGTTCCCAAATTCGCTCCAGCCTCGCTTGCCAATCCCACCCTAACCTGAACCCGGACCCTAATAACTACAACCCCATGAGCCCAAAGAGTACCTCAAAGCCCTCGTGGATCGTTTCATGAAAGATGGAGCCGAAGATTTGTGGAGCAAAAATGATGGGTCATTGAACCCCCCATCAGATGAACAGGCTGCATTCGTGGGGACTAATCAACAGCCAGGATCAATTAATTCGCCAGTAGATTTGAAAAAATTAATATCAGAAAGGCGTAGAGATTACTCGACGCTTAGAGATTTGGATTTTGGGTCTAGAGGTGATTTTGCTATACCTTTAGTGCTGCGACACAGGAAGTTTAGGAGAAATGAGGATGAAGTTCATTTGTGGAGGCGCTATCAAGGGGAGAAATTTTTTTTTTTAAAAATATTAATGCTAACAGTAAAGAATTAGGGGATTTAATTATCTGTGAGGTCAAGAAGCCATGTAGCATGCCTATTTTGGAAGGGTGATTGCGGTAGTTTTTCAAAGTGCTTTTTATGCCGAAATATATCAAAATGATAATTTTTATTTTTTAAAAATAATTTTTGATATCAACACATCAAAATGATCTAAAAACACCAAAACATATTCATTTAAAATGAAAAATAAAAATAAAAAATATTCAATTTTTTTCAAAATTGCTTTTGAAAAGCCCTCCCAAACACCAAGACTGCTTTTTTTTTTTTTATCAAACACTAAAACACCCAACTTTTTTCAAACCACAAATCCAACCATACTACCAAACTCCTTGGAAAGCACTTATACTTCTAATGTTCCACAGCATGTATGTGAACTCGAGCTTTCAAATTTCAATAGAAATATTTTGTCAAGATTCTAATATAAGTTGGTTCTGTAGGGCTAAAATAATGTATATAAATATTATCTCTAAAATTTCATCTCTAATGTTTTGTGATCATCTCTAATGTCATCATCGATCTTATAAGGTTATTATATTCTTTAATTGTTCTGAAATTTTAACATAGTATATATAAATATATCAAGAGACTCGTAAAATTTCATCTTAATCTAACGATTGGATTAAGAGATATGATTAATACTGTAAAATTATTTATTATTTTAAAAAATAATATTATTTTTTAGCTGGTACAAAACATTTTAGTTGGTATTTGGCCTAAATATTTGGAACGGGTCAAAAATTTAAACCGAGATAAAAACAATATTATTTTATCTTATTTTTTTAACTGTTACAAAACATCTCAAACATTTCAATTGAAACCAAATAAAATTCACAAAAATTGATTTCAAGATGCTATAAATCGCTGAACTTCATTTACTCAAGTTCAGTTCCCTCACAGGAATGTTCAATAGGGGTGAGTATTTTCAGTTTGGTTCGATTTTCATCAAAAAAGTGACCAAACCAAAAATAATTTTTTTTTTAAAAAAAATAACTGGACTGGACTGAACCTAGTAAAAACCGATTATTTTCGGTCTGGTTTGGTTCGGTTTTTAATGATTAAAAAATTGAAAAAACTGAATATATTTTTTGGGCTTTTTAATGGGCCCTCTGATGGGCTTTTTAATGGGCTTATAATATATACTAATAAAATCTACTTCCCAGTGTATTTTAATTTTTTGCAGCTATATATTAATTTGTATTAATTATTAGTGTTGATATTATATTTATTTATTTTACTTTCTATTATTATTATTATTATTATTATTATGTAATTTAAATTATACAATTGAACAAGTTAAAAATTAAATTACAAAATTTGCCTTCAAAAGGCTTCGAAACAAATAGCAAGCAACATTAACATATATAAAACTTTAGTAAATACACCGGGTTTGTTGCTTGATATAACCTTCGATCTGTCATTATCAAATGAAAATATCAGTCTCGAACAATTATAATTAGATTAGTGGAAAACAAAATTAATATTCTTATAAACTTAAATTGTGTATCACACAATTTAAGTTTGCTTAGCAGTGGATTTGACAACATCAACAAGTTCTGATATCCACAAAATTAATTCTTTGCTCGTTGAAATACATTAAAGAAATTATGAATGCCTAAGAAATCACATGCTTTGTGTTTTAAGTTGTAAAATCAAAGAAAAATCATTCTCAGTTTCCTCTTATAAAACTATGCACAACAAAATAATTGCAATAATAACTTCAATCTTTAGGCAAGGAGAGCAATCAATTCCACTTATCTTATTTGCTCTCTACACACACATATTAGCTACAAAAATCCAGCAGCAACAAAGAGATATACCGACCATGGTTTCCGATACCGAACCAGAGGAGGGAAAAGGAAGGGAGAGCCGTAAAAAATTCTCTACACACACATATTAGCTACAAAATCCCAGCAGCAACAAATAGATATACATACCATTGTTCTCGATACCGAACCAGAGGAGGGAAAAGGAAGGGAGGGTCATAAAAAATTCTCTAAACACACATGTTAACTACAAAATCCCAGTAGCAACAAAGAGATATACCTACCATGGTTCCCGATACCGAATCAGAAGAGGGAAAAGGAAGGGAGGGAGGGAAGGAAGGGGACAACTAGGGTTAGGAATGCAAATTATAGAGAGAGAAGGGAAAGGAAGGAAGGGGGTGGTCAGGGTTAGGAATGCAAATTATAGAGTAAAAGAGGGAAGGAAGGGGGCGGCTAGGGTTAGGCATTTAGGAATGAGTTAGAAAATTTTCTATTTATACTAGTCATAAATTGTGATCCGGTTCGGTTCATTTTAATGTTTTCCTTGCAAAACCGATACCGAACCAAACCGGACATCATTCAAAATTTTATATTTAATCGGATTTTTTTATCAGTTTGGTTTTTTCGATTATTTTTTCTGGTTTTTTCAATTTAATTAGTTTACCAATTTTTTTACTCACCCTGAATAACATTACAGTTCATTTCTACCCATGCTTGTTGTTTAAGCAAAGCTAAAAATGTACAATCATTATACACACAAGGACGACAATGATTATAATGTGACGGCAAAATCATTTTGCAAAGAAATAGAATGACCGGGCCAACATTTGCCCTCTTTACTGAAATTCATGTTTTTTTTATATTTCAGGAAAATGCAATTTATAAATCTATATAAATAAGTAAAAACATGTTGTTTTAGAATTTTATAAAAAATACATACCGTTACTTAAACTTGAGATTCACTGTACAGATTTCAAGGCCAACATTTGCCCTCTTTACTGAAATTCATGTTTTTTTTGGAGGCAATAAAACCATATTTCTGGAAAATGCAATTTATAAATCTATATAAATAAATAAAAACCTTGTTGTTTTGAAATTTTACAAAGAATACATACTTAAACTTGAGATTTCAAACTCTTTACCGTTCTTTACCGTTACATCTGGTTCAAATTCTAATGAGAAAACTTGGTTCATATTCTAATGAGAAAACTTCGGAAAGGAAAACTTCGGAAAGGTAGCAGGCAACAAAAAAAAAGGATAATATCTTATGGGTCCATTTAGGTCAAAAAGTCATAGAAAAACAGGAGCAAAAAACTGCTCACTTTGGCACCCAGGGCACCTGCGCAAATGTGTTGACAAAGAACTTTAAGGTGGGATCATCACATGGAAATTAAAAGATATCTCCGCCACTGCCTGTTCTTTACAGTACCAATAATCCCGGGCTGCCTAAAACTCAACATCTTCTAGAAACAAAGGTCAGTGTGATTGTGCCTAAAAATCATCTCTCCAGAAAGCAAAAACGTTGAAGCATAATGTGTAGGCCCAGAAGAAAAAACAAGTGAACAAGCCTGACTTCATGATAAATATGTATATTCATTTCAATTTCAGCAAACAATTTCTACAAAACATGATAAATTAGAAATGGCCTACAAAAGCTACACACTCTACAGTTAATAAGAATGATGTCATAAATCTAATAAACTCACCTAGCCTTTCTTCGGGATTTGAATGGAAATTTGGACGGCGGTGATGGTGAAAATTCAAAAGGCAAGTGGGGTGGCTCTGCCTCCCCAGAAAGCATCCCCACAATTTCTTTCAATGTGGGCCGTTTGCTAGGCGATTTCTGCAAACATAGCAGACCTATTGTAATGCAAAGCAATGCCTGATCCTTATCCAACGAATGCACTGAAGTATCAACAAGATCCAGAAGCTTCCCATTGCATGCAAGTTGCCTAGCCCAAGAGATTAGATTAGCCCTCTCAAATTCCGGCATTGGTGAGGCAGTTACTTGCAGCGGTCTTCTCCCGGAAACCACCACAAGGAGTAGGACACCAAAACTATAAACATCACACTTCTCCGATAACAGGCCACCTCCACCGTATTCAGGAGCAATATAGCACACCGTTCCTCTCATGCTAGGCGTGCTGCTAATACCACCACTCTTGGATCTCTCCGCTAGCCCAATCCTGGCTGTTTCTTCTCCCGTTTCTAAATTCACCACTAAAACCATCCATCCACCAATCAGCACTACCCTTGCTCTTCCTCTTCCTGTTCCTTTCCTGGACCCCATCATCATCCTTTTGCCACCATAAATCTCCACTGTTACAAGAACTAAGTCCTCTCTTCTTCTTTTTCTTCGTTAGCTCCTCACGAAACTCCTCCTTCCACCACTCTCTAGGCTTTCTATTCTTTTTCATTCTTTCCTCGTCTAAAGTAGCCCACCATTCCAATTTCTTCTTGTGCTTCTTTGGCCCACTCTTCAAACGTTTTGTGCTCAACAATTTATTATCAATGAAAATTGGAGAGGCTGCATTCCATTCTTGCTTAGGTCTCTCCTTATTAATCTCACTTCCAATCCACTCCATCACATAATCCTTCACTCTCCCCGACTCTGATCCACCGCCGTTATCCTGTTTCCACCACCAATCCCTCCTCGACCCATCTTTCTTCCCTCCATCACTTAAATCTCTCCCACTATCAACACTCATCTTATCAAAACCCGCCTCCGATATACTCCCCTTATCCGCCCCAACTTCCGGAGAAACCACTGAGCACATCTCAGGTGACGCATCCGAATCCAAAACCCTAACACCAAAACTCTCCGGCGATCTCACAACACCAACGTCTATAATCCCACTCTCTCCGCACCCACTTGCCACACTCTCTATCTCCTCCAAAATCGACCCTTTATCCTCTCTAAAACCATCTTTCTTCTCCAGGAAACCATTACTCTCCTCAATCTTCAATCTCGCTAGACCAAAATCTCCAACTTTCGCATTAAAACACGAATCAAGCAAGATATTACCAGGCTTAATATCCCCATGAATCACCGGAGGACTACAAAAATGATGCAAATACTCAAGTCCCTTGGCTACACCAATCACTAACTCATATCTAACCTTCCAACTCATCAACTCTTCACATTTCCTATCAAACAAAGCTTCTTGCAAGCTTCTGTTCTCCATTAACTCATAGACTAAAACTAATTTCTTCTTTCGCGAACATGAGTAGCCAAGGAGGGACACAATGTTAGGAGAATCTAAACAAGAAGCAATTGAGAGTTCGTTATGGAACTCTCTCTCGCCTTGAAGAGAACCGTTTTGGTCCATCAATTTAACAGCTAAATGTTGATTAGTGTTAGCAAGTGTAGCTTTGTAGACTGATCCGAAACCTCCTCGTCCGAGGCGGTTGGACGGTGAGAATGAGGAAGTTGCACGGCGGAGGAGAGAGTAGGAGTAGCAGCGGCATTGATGGCGGTGGTGATTTGGAGATTTTGTAATTGCAGCTGTACGGTTTCTCGTGATTTTGCGATAGAGCAAGACTATAAGTACAATAAGGAGAATAAGAATGAGCGTTAGTGTTCCAGCAAGAAGTGGAGGTATGAGGCGGATGTTGTGGTGGAGTGGTGGTGGTTCCGATAGAGATCGGAGGTGGCGAGATGGCATTGTGGTAAATAGAGAGGAAATGATGAGGCTGTTTTAAGTTAAGAAATTCATGAGGTGAGGAATATAGTGTGGTGTCGTATTCTCTCTTTCTGTACTGGTTCGTTTTTTTGTCTAGAGGCGAGAAGAGGTGTGTTCTGATTTGGTTTTCCCGCATTACGGGATTTTAATACATAAAATTAGATATAATAAAAAATACTAATATCTTTTATTATAATAACAGTAACATTGAAATCTTAATTTTTTAAATTATTTTTATTATTATTGTCAAAATAATAAACATTATTCAACAAATATGAGAGAATAACAAAAAAATATTAGTTAAAAAGCATGTAAGAACAAAAACTAAAATTATTATTATTATTATTATTATTAATATTAACATTATTATTACTTTAATAACGGAAAGAAAAAAAATTAAATCAAAGGCTTAAAAAAATCATAAAAACATTAACAAAAGAGAAAATATAAAAATACAATAAATGAAAAAAATTATTAACAGGGAAAAATTACTTGAACTGAAAATAAAAAACATTATCACACTACGTTGCGGGTTGAGTAAAAAAAAATTATAATTGTTTGGATGAAAGAAATTAATAGCATATGCTGGTCCAAAATTAAAATATAATATTTAAATATGTAACATTTAATATGATAAAAAAGATCACCACACCTTATTTTGAAAATAGTAACATCGAAGTTATAACATCTAAAACTATCATTGCAATTACTGAGAAAACAATAAAAAAAACATCAAATTATCCCTAGACAAAAAAACTGAAAAACATTAACAAACAAATACGTAAGAAAAATAACTTAATTTTTGTGTTAATAATACAGACAAAAAAAATCATAATAAAAAATAACTTTACTATTGTGTTAATAATGAAAAAAAATAAAGACAAAAAAAATCATAATAACTTGAACAAAATATCAAATAAAAAAATAAAATAAAAATTATCAGATAAAAAAAGTCATATGACTTAAAAATAAAAATAAAAAAACTAATAAAAAGCTAAAAGAAAGAACAAATGGAGAGGAAAAAAACAAAAATATCAATTTCCAAATGATCATAGATACAAAATAAAATTTAAGAACTAATTGTTTTGGAAAAAAAATATCACCCAACAAATAAGAAAGCAAAAAATAAATAAAAATCAAAGCCTAGCACACTTATATATACATGGACAAAAGTAGGGGTTATTCTAGAAATAAAAAGAAATATAGGGATGAAAAAAAAAAAATAGTAGTATAAGGGATGTAATGAAAATCAAATATATTATCAATTTTAATCAAAGGACAGAACTGAATAGATTGAAACTATTGTACTGAATAAATTCATCTTTTTCAATCCAATCCGGAAATTAAAAGCTGGAGGACCGAATTGCATAATGGACACTGAATTAATTCCAATCGGAGGACGCAATTGAACTCAATGAAAACTTATATACATAAATGAGGACCAAAAACGAAATTGAAAGTGAAGGGAATAAAGTGAAAACGTTGAACATTAGGGGGATTCTCCTGTATTTTTACGTGCAGGAGAGAAAGAAACATGGTCGGTGGCTTTAACCGGTCGCCGCCGCGTCCACGGCCATTTTTAGGCAACACGCGTCGCCGCAGGAGGAAGACAACACGGAGGCGCATCGCTACAGACCCCAGAATGGCGTCTCCAGCCACCGTACGACGCCGCACGCGCCACCTAAACAGTGCATGGAGCGGGAAACCGGCTGGCGCGTGCCCATCACGCGCTGACAGCCACCAGAAAAAAATAATTAAAAAATGAGGTCAATTACCTTCCTACCCCTGTTCCCAGAAGCACAATTTTTGTCTTATTAGGGGCAAAAACCGTATTTAGCCAATTTTGAAAAATAATAACATAAGAAGTAGACCGACGGGCGGACCGAACCGGTTCGGTCAGACATGTGCAATGACCACGAAGCCTCTTGGTATGGCGGCATTTTTTGTCATTTTTGGGGTGCTTTTTCATTAAATCAGTGTTCAAAAATGAGAAAAAAAAAAGACGGGCGAGGTGGATGAAATCAGTTCGGGCAGACGTGTGCAATGATCATGAAGTCCCTCACTCTGACGATGTTTTTTGTCTTTTTGGGGGGGGGGGGGTTTCGTTAAATCACTGTTAAAAAAAACACTATTGAAAATCCATAATGTTTTTACTCACAGTGAATAGTGATTTCTTGATCTCTTTTAGTATAGTTTATTATTTTGTGTAGGATATGGAGAAGTGTAGGGTAATAAGGATGTGAGGGGAAGGGGTAATAAAAAGCCATGTGTTTGACTTCTTAAGTACTCGTGTTCGTTTATTGATGGGTTGTCATGGTTTAGTCTTAACTAGCATGTGAGTTAATTCATTGTATCGGGTACCGGGATGCGATACTTCAGTTTTTTTTATTTTTTTTGGTAATAAGAAGCTTTATTGTCAAATTCACAAGTTGACTCGCAAAATCACATTTCATCAGATCGTATCAACTTGGGGAGAAAAATCGTTTTTGATCAAAATCGTTCAAAATCATACGGAATCGTGAAATTGGACCGGATCGATCCGATATTACGATCCCGACTTATTCTAGTAAAAGCCAGTTTAATGAATGTTTCTCCCCAATTCTTCTTCAGTTTTTATCATCCTCGGTCCTCTCAAGTCATCCTCTCCTCTCAAATCACGCCTGATCTCCTTTCATCTCTCAAATCATGCTCCCATGTCAACTCGTCGTCGTCGTCACCTCTCAGCTTGTCTCCATCATCACCTCTCATCTCGTCGTCGTCGTCACCTCTCAAGGTTAATTAATCTTCAATTGGGGTTTCTGGGTTTCAATGCTAGAGTCACCTACTCAATTAATCAAAATATGTGTTTTTTTAAAACAAAAATACAATCAAAATGGGTATAAACTGACTCTAATAAATCCCAGAAAAGAGGAGCAGCGAGGCTTAAAACCATTTAAATGTGTAAATACTTCGGTGTTATATCCAACAATAAGTGGAAATATCCACCAGTTGACTGCTATCACGCCCTGTGCAATTCTTGATGTGCTCGGACCTCCTTATTCTAGCGAGGATGGTCAAGATTGTTCATACTACAAAGAACTTCCATACACTACCTTGTCAAGTTAGTGGTCTCTCACCTTACTCTCCTTCTCATGCTGAGATTTTGTGATTGACAACAAATTATGATCTTATTGAAGTGAAATAGTTTTATTTTCAAATCAGTCTGCCAAAGAAATTAATTAAATGTGTTTATGCTTTTTTTATTTTGTTTTTTTCACTGATGCTTTGTGATCTTTGAAGGTAATGGAGAATGTGCGACTTGACAAATATTTTTGTATTATTCATATCTCCCTTGTGCTATTAATTATCCCCATATTATTGGGTTTTTGAGTAGCCATTGTTGTGTTTTTGTCATGAATTGTTGCATCTGGGTATTTTTGTTTGAATAAAAGATTATTGAACTTTATTTTAGCCATTATCTAGCTTCTTCTTGTTCTGTTGTTGTAGAATAAAAAAGAAATGAACTTTATTTTTTTTTATTGTTTGTCACAACCTCATATATATTGTTTCAGAATCTATATGCAAATCTCTATTGATTATGGAGTCACAACCACAAAAGGATCTTGAAAGCTGGTCTTGGAACAAGAAGAGAAGGTGTCGTGAAGCAAGTAATGTATTTCTTTCTTTACAAATCTTTAACCAAATACTAGTTTTAATTACACAAAAATTAAAGTTTGGGCATTGTTGATTGTTCTTTACTACAATATTATGAACTTTAGGTGTTGTGATATAGGTTATTAAAACTTTGCATTAGTGGGCTTGCATGCTAAGATGAAAAACAAATTAGGTGTTGGGAAGTAGGTTAATAAACATCTGCATTTTTGGGTTTAAAATATTGTGAACTTTGTTAATTGTTCTTATATACACATGGTTTTTTTTTCAAATCGTGTTGCTTTCATCCTCTACTGAATTATTGATGTAATCTATTATTTATTCTTCAAGAAATATTGTTTCATGCGTTATTCAATTTTCCCCCTTTAATTTCGTGTCATTTAAATAAATTTGTATATCAATGATGTGGCAGTTTTTTCAAGATGATTAGGCCAAGGAATGATTCCTTTATGTTGGTTCACGACTATTTATTAATTTGACACTTGATTTTGTCAATTGTAAGGTTAGGTTTTAGTGCAATGATTCATGACAAAAACCCAACAATATTACACTATTTATAGTTTTAACACGATTTTTAAAGTGTTTTGATGATATTTTGGGTAAGAAAATAGTTGAAAAACAAGTCTTCAACTTAAAAATTTTCAAACCTTGATTTTTTTGGTCACCATACTGCTTGAAATCTAGGCAAGAACATGTGACATTGTCTGATGAATTTACCCCACGTATAATGAGAAACAAGGACCCAAACATGCAAGATTGTCTAGCAGGTCCGAGTGTGGAATCAACTTAAATGAGTTAGGCCTGACAACGCCTTGCCCTTTTCTATATTGTTTTTCTTTATTTTTATCATTTTATATATAAAAAATTTATATTTATATTAGTATTGTTTTGTTTAGATAAACTATATTTTTGAAAATATTTTTTTTTACTTTGATATAATGTTTCTAATATGTATTATCTTTTTTATTTTATTTTATTTTATTTACTAGATTTAATTAATTTATTTTTTTTAGTATCGTTTAATTGATTGAACAAAATAATAAACAAAATGTAATAAATTTCTTATCATATAAATGACATAACTCTTTGACTATAAATTCTTTTATTGTTCATCTTTTCACAATTAATTGTAGATTATAATAATGTTTTTTCAACAATTTTCTGTTTTGATCCTTAATTTTTTCCTTAGCTTGTTTTTTTTTTTAAAAAAAAAATAGTCCTTATATCATGTGATTATTAGTATTTAGATTTGGTAATTTATTTTAATATACCTTTTAAATTGGTTGGAAAATAAATCGCACATTTTTATTCTTCAATCTTCATTTTTATTTTATTTATATTAGCCTTTTAATTTATTTTTATGATGTTTTTAATACTTGATAATCTATTTCTGTTACCATGTGGTTAAATAAGCAATAATTTAGAAACAAATAAGTTATTAATCCTACAAGAGTCCATTACATAGTTTTTATGTTTGAATTTTTTACTCGAACTATTTGATTTGTGGGTTTGATAATTTCATCAATATTCACGTAGTGTTTTGCATATGTTTTGTGTATAAAATGCCTTGATATTCTTTGTTTTATGTTTTGAAGGCATTTTTGGATGAAAGATGCAAAAAGGAGTAAATTGGAGGTAATTGGCAGATTTGACGTTCAGTTGATATTTTGTGCAGAGCGTGAGTTCTAGAGATCGAAATGAAGTGATTACAGTGGAACTGAAAAGCTAACATCCATACCTCTCTGGAATTGTAATGCAAGAAAAATAAAAGTAGAAAGATCATGGAAATCGCATCCTGCAAAGTCAAATCTCGCATTCTGCCAGTGTTGACCTTTGGCCATTCAAAATGTAATATCTGGAGCTACAGAGGTCCAATTCATGAAAACTCAATTGTAATGGATTTAGGACTCAAAGACCTATAAACTCTCCAAATTGAAGCTGAAAACGATGTGATATGAAGGAGATATGAATTTTACAAGGGACAACTAAATTTTGCCTACTTAAGGAAGGACTATTTTGTGAAATATACACTAGGGTTTCTAAGCATAAAAAAGGAGAAGAGGAGCAAAGAAGTGGCGGCCAGCACAAAAGAAAACACAAAATCTTCCTCCTCCAAACCCTAAATCATGTGTTCTTTCATCTTTTATTTAGTTGTTCAATAAACATGCAAGGCTAGATTCTTTTGCTTGGTTGCAAGGACACTGAAACCTTCAAATTTCAAGAACTGTGAGATCTAATCAAACTTTATATGTTTTTTATTTTTATAAAAAGTTTGTCTTTTGATTCATTAAATTGATTGATTCATTTTGGGTTAACTCTTGCATAATTTAATTAAAAACTTGAGTCAGTTATAAAGTTGGATTAATAGGTTTTAAGATTGAAATACTTAATTAAATTTAATGATACAGGTAGAAAAATCTTTATCCTCTTAATACATTTTTCAAATTTAATCCCACCCATAACAGAGCACGGGGACTGACTAGTATAGTTCTATTAATTGATGATGATGATCGAAATTTTTATTGGGTTTAGATAACCGGAGCTCAATAAAAATAGTGGATGCTAGTTACTAGGGTTTTATATTTTGCAAATAAAGAGTAACAAATCTATTGTTTTAACATAATAAGGGTTTGTTTAGTTATTAACTAAAATAAAATTTTTATTTAATAAATATTTTTTTTTGTATGGATGTAGTCTCATATAACTTATAAAATATAATTTTTCAAATACAAAACTAAGCAAAAATATAATGAAGCTATTGAAAGCTTAATATAATTCCCCCTTCTCAATTGCAATTTTTTTTTCAATATTCAAACCAAAGTTGTCAATTCCGTTCCGTTAAAAAAACAAGATGAAACTGCGTCGTTTTCATCTCGGTTTTAATTCCAGTCCATTCTGGAAATTTCGGCCGGAATGTCTTGGTACCGTTTCGGCCTTAAAATCTTTTTTATTTTGATTAACTTGTTAATTGTTTTTTGAATTTTGAGATTATGTTTCATTGACTTTGTGTTTATATTTTATAATTTAAAGTTAATTTATCTTGAATTTTAATTATGCTTGTTAAATTAATACACACACACACATATATATATGAACAAGATAACCTCAAACAAAGACGCTAAACGCTCTGAAACCGAAACGTTCCGTTTCGATAGAAAAACCAGAACAACGACCAGAACAGTATTAACAACTATGATATAAATATGTATTTATGCATGCATGCATAACATTGACATAACTTATCCCATCCAGAACTTAAAAAAACTTGAATAACCTCACAATAAAAAATATGCAAGCAACAAGGAGAAGCTGACTCCCTTACATTTATAAATTTATAATACCAACAACAATTTTTTTAAATACTTTTCACTGATAACTATACTAATCAAAACAAACGTTTTTGTTTTAAATAAATTACAAAAATACTTTTCAACAACAAAAACAATCACGATCTATTGATTTTTTTTTTATAATAATCGGGGCAATACATCCTTCTAAATTAAACCGATAACGATAAGATATTGGTTCCAACGCAGCAATGACCAAAATAAATCGGTAATCGCTCAACTCCATCACACGAGCCGTCACCTTCACCATAAAAAAGAGCATTCATGAATGAACAATCAATTTATTTTTGTACGGTGTCAAATAAGACTGCTATGTATTCACGTCAAGTAAATTTTAACTACGATGATACAGTCGAAACTAATAACAAATATCTATGCCAAGGTAGTAGCAGGGGAAGACGAAGCAAAACAAACTTCTCAAGCTAAATTTCAGAAGAGTACATTGCGGAATTCACAAGCTTCAGCAGCGGCACTACAGGGGCTTTGCGCCGCCGTTTTCTTGCACACTACTGACTGGAGTTGTGTTGCCACTTCTCTTGCTGGATTGTCCGGTGATTGTCCTGCCCATGAACCTTCCTGCTTTGCTGAGGCCAGTACCAACAGCTCCGAGGCCACTTCCCACCAGCCCAACTCCAGCACCAACACCAGTTCCCACAAGCCCGACTCCTGATCCCACCAGTGATGTTGCCCCATCAAGCGCATCCATTGTGCTCCCAATAACTCCAGCTTCTTTTAGTTTCTTTCGCTCCTCTATGATCTTCTTCTCTTCCTCTAGAGCAGCCAACTGCTCTTCCTTGTTCAATTCATGGTACAAAACCTGCAAATCCAACCCAAATGTAAACATAATCAGTAACTGCAGCACATGAAATAAAAATGACAAGTATAAAACCCTAAAAGAAGAAAACAGGGTGTGAAAATGGACAAAATACTGGTCCTAAGAACTAGAAAAAAAAAACATCACGCCGAGGATTCATAGACAGAATTAAGAACTGTGATCCAATTGTTATAGACAGAAAATAAACAACCATGCAGCATTTTCTTACCTTAATTGTAATACTTCCTCTATCATTCTTATCCTTAACCTTCAACGTATCAAAGGATGACAACAGTCTCAACTCCAGCTCCTTCCAAGTTTCAGCTTCCAGCTCATTTAAAGCCAATTTTGCTCTTCCTAATCTCTTGTCTTGTCCAATGTCCTTATCAAAGACCTGTTTAAAGAGTTTCATAAAATTGTTGTAAAGAGGATATATACAATATTCTATCAGAAGGGATCAACTACATCAAAATCACATGGTTAAGTTCCCATAGAATCACACAGGGAGGGAGGAGGTCTCTATATGCGTTGGCAACTTCAACTGCTTGTTGAACAAAGATATTGGCGAGCATTTGGTGGAATAGCATCACAGAAATCATACAATACCAGCAAATGAGAAATGCACGCTTGCATTGATAGAGAACAAAAAATGGACACCTCATAATCACTTGTACATGCAATTGCAGTACAATGGTAAATGTGCACACACCTCAGATAATCATGTGGCTTCATCTCCCACCTTTCTAAGCAGAAAAGAAGGCAGACATCATAGTTTAGGTTTTCAAAATTTAGAAAACTTATTCAGTGCATATTTCTAGCATAACATGTATTCATCTCAGATTCCCATGACAGTTATGATAAGGGGAAACAAAATTCTAGGTAGATCATCATCATCATTGTGTCATAAGAAAAAATAGATCCAAAGCTTCATAAGAAACTACGCAAGTGTTGTATTATGAAATAAGCAAAATAGAATAATAAGAGCAAAAGGATGGGTATGAGAGATTTAAACCTCAAGAGTAAGTGATTGCGTCTCCTTGTCTTCGGCAATCAAATCAAATGTTTGATTCCAAACAGGATTCAGGTTATTATCAATTACTTGTGTTTTAACCTTGAACATTGGTCGAACATATACAATGGCATAAGGATCAGATTTTCCAATCATTTCCATGTTCTTCAAGTCATTTGCCTTCACTACGGTAACTGTAAGCTTTCCTTGAGGTCTAAGCTCTAATTCACTGCATATGATCCCCCACAAAAAAAAGTAAAGGAAAGGAAAAATTTGTTCAATATACTGAAATTAAAGTACAAAAAAATATCTAAACTGATAATGGTGGTTAGATTTTAAGTAGATTTAATTTTCCAAATGTATTATGAGGAAAAGACAAGAAAGAACAGCAGATGTTTTGCATTTCTGTTGCCTTGCATTATGTTAAAGGAACCTTAGAGCAAGAAGAAGATCCCACACTCCAAATTCAGTTACAGCCTGTTGTTATCAGCATCATATAAGAAATAAGGCTGAAATGACCATTTAGATTGCAGCCATTGTATAAACTTTATGGTTGTATATGGCAATTAATTTATAAGTCCCTACTCCAGGCTTATTGCAATGCCTTGTTTTTATCCTTCAAACTGAAAGATACTTCCTTTGCTTCTTCACTATCCCATTTCATTTGTCTCATTCCAGGAAGATAGGTATCATTCGTCCACATTATGCTTCTAATGTTTAGACCCAGGTGTTAAGATGGAGATTGAAGGCGAATATATTAACTATTTAATGTTTGCTTTCATGGATTGTTCATGGAAACTTATAACCACAAGATTATGTTGTCTTTTATAAAGTACGGACTCTATGGTCTCAAACTGTTGGATAGGTATAAATGTAAAGTTGAGTTTGCCATTTTTTGTTTCAAAAAAACTTCAGAAATAATTCTTAGTGAAATTTTATGGGTGATATTATGAAATATGTTACATGAACACAAGTTATGTAACCTTGAAGATAAGATGTTAAATTTATGAAAAACCAGCCATGGATTCACATAAATCAATGTTTTGACATTTACTTTTGTTGACTGTTCACTGAAATTATAATCATAAAATTAAATGTGATTTCATCACTTACAGTTCGATGATATCAAATTGTTCAATATTATATATATAAAGTTGATTTTGTTATTTTTCTAAAAAAAAAAGCTTACACCTAATTCTTAGTATCATTTTTATTTTATTTCAAGCATTGGTAGCAACTCATGACCACAATGACCATTACAGTTATATAGCGCCAGCAGCCCCCTGCTTAATCATGAACACAATCACAATTCATGACACGAATGCATTAAGAACAGCCAAAATTCATTAATACTCAAAACGAACACACATTCATTTCATTTCAACGAACACACATTCATTTCATTCGCATTTAAATACTCAAAACAGCCAAAATCCATTAAGAATACTATAACAGCTCTCAGGGAACTGAAAATAAGGCAAAAACATTTTCTATTTACCTTATGTCAACAGGGATACCACCGAGGGGAACAACAATCCTGTGGGGCCACTGAAGCATATCCGTAACAATCGATTGCACAGTATCCTACCAGATGTAATAAGAGCAGAGTGATGAGAAAGGAAACGAGAAAGGAAACCAAACCAACAATGAAACATAAGAAAATAAGTTTTAATACAAGGAAGAAAGGAACTTGCATCAATCATATCTGAGACGCCAGGAAGTGCTGTTAAGCTTCCACCAACAGCCTTGAGAATGTATTCAATCTTTGGCTTTGGCTGAGATGATACAAGAATTAGTCATTTCCAAAACAATTATAACTGTAATATTATAAAAAATTACTTAGTGCATGTAATAATGCAATTATTTTCCAACTCCTAACTCAACGTAGTAACACTTGATGATGATCACTAAAGCCAAATAGAGCACGTAATAGAAGTTAAATAAAATAATGGAACAGCCTTTTTCTCTCGAGTTCAACTACAAACCCCATCCAATTGCAATGCCAAATGAATTCTTGAAATCAATATCAGAATAGCATATCATTATACTGTTAAATACAATAACCACTCAAAGAACTTTAAATCTGGATGAGCTTAATCATTCATTATATAGGATTTTATCACGACTTAGTAGTGTACTGTTGTTTGTGTAGCCTTCAAGCTGAAACATATTGAAGGTCTACTAGAAATGTAGTTACATAAAAAAGAAATTAAGAGGGGGGAAAGAAAATAAGAAGTTGAAATATTTAGTGTCACAAAATCACCAGAAGGAACAGAGAGGCATGTCCATGCAACATGAATTCTATTTCTCTCTCTTTCTGTTTCTCTGAAATCTTGCAAGAGCTGTATGATAAAATTACTCAAATAGAGCATAACTACTTCAGTACAACCTGAATTAATAAGCATATTTCCTACCCATAAAAGTCATTCATATTATCAAAAATCTATCACAGTCACTTATTTGAGTACCGACATTAACACCCACAGAATGATTATGACCAGATTTTTTAAACACTTTTGAAGGTGTACCTCAGAAAGGAGAGCAATCACAACAGCAGAAATACATGGAATCTCTTCAGCAAGTTGAAAGATAACACGGATAACAGTGTAAACTTCAAGATCTTTCAGCTGTAATATTTTGCAGCACAAAAAATATTAAGGTAAGTACTCCCATCACACAAAAAAAATCCAAATGGGTTAAAAAAAAGTCAAGAGAATTTGGTTATCAGCCAGAGCCATTGATCCACCAACTTGAATGGGTATAGAAGCAACAAGTGCTTCAACGCCTAGAATGATGCTTGGATCACCACACCACCGCAAATCAATATCCATGGTAATTTGACCTTCCTTGAGACTCTGGACACGAATTCCTGCATTGGTCAAGTGATAAAGAAGGAATCTGTGAATGCACTTATGAAAGGAGTACAAAAGTGCATTTCACATTGACAAGAAATGTACTAAATAAATAAATATTCCCGGTAAATGTGCACATGCCGTGTGTTTAGCTCTAAATATGCCAGAAAGACTTTTACACAACCAGCCACATCAGACACAAGTAGTAGCAACACACAACTACATGACAGAAATTAGCATCTATTGATTCATACCTTCAATCTTGGGCGGCACAGTACCAAGATAAAATTTGTTAAACTTTAGAGAAGTAATCCCTGCGGGTCGGTAGTCTTCCAATAGCGGTTCAACAGATTCTTTAACCACCGCTGTTGCTGCCTGCAAACACATCCAGCCGAGAATCTCAAGTTTAATATGTCAGGTAAAAAGATTGTTTTTGCCTAACAGAACAGCATTTGCCAATATACAGGATAAAAAAACTAGCAAGAAACTAAAGGATACTTCGAAAATTATGTGCAGTTACATCTAATTATAAGACGGGGGAAAAAATCTTACTTCTGCAACAAAAGGCCATAATTTGCCCAATTGCTTATTTAGCCATTTCACCTGCAGGATGTAACCAAAGCACAACATTATGAAATCAATCAGAAACAAGACGGAGAGAACCTGTTGGCAAACCGCATTGCAATACACCATACAACAAGGAGACGTTACACAAAATTATGTCTTTTGGCTTCACAAAAATATATTTACCAGATCCAAAATAATAATAATGCAACAAGAAATTAGAGCTAGCTTAAAACAAAATTGGTTTTCTTCTTTCTATTTTTTTTTTAAAAAAATACCAGAGGAGTTAATTAGAGAAAATTACAAACCTGTTCAAAAGCAGGGAAAGAAATCCAATCAGGAAAGTTATCACCACATATTTTCTTCAAATCATCTCTATTGAGTGACCCAAGGAGTTTTATATCCATTGCCTGCAGACGGAAATTCGAGTTCGCGCATTTCACTTTCCAAATCGAACGCAATTCACAGTAAAAGAAAACGACATGTATCTCAATCATCAAAATGAACGAACCTTAGCAACTCGTTTGGTGCTTCGGTACTGCATCATGTGTTTCCATCCAGCCATCAACCCGATCCCGAAGACGATCCCCAAAAATAACCCTGAAATTAGCCCCATTTCCCCCGATTCCAAGACACAACTAAACCTAGTCCACGAAAAAATAGAAAACAAAAATCAAAAAGACAAATCAGACAGCCATGAATTGTTATTTTGTTGAGAGAGTGAAGGAATTGGAGAAAGAATTTTAGGGATCAGGAAGTGGACTCAGTTATTATTACTTCACACGCTAAGACGGTAATGATACTGCGATGTCTGAGAGTTTGTTTTTCTCTTTCTTCAAAGTATCGGTTCGTTTCTTTCTTTTTTGGGTGTGGTGTTGTGAGCATTTAATCCACAAGAAAAATAAAATAAAATAAAATAACTGGAACAGCTGGGAGGGGAGGGAGAGGATCTGGGAGGCCAGAGGGAGGAGGGAACATTGCTTTGATTGTTTTTTATGGATATTAACTATATCCGGTTTCTTGTTTCAATTGCACTCGTTCTCCCTCCGCCATCTGTCCGTTCATTTGTGACTTGTTTTTACTTTCGTTTAACTATATCCGGTTTCTTGTTTCAATTGCACTCGTTCTCCCCCCGCCATCTGTCCGTTCATTTGTGACTTGTTTTTACTTTCGTTTCGGTTAGTCATTCGTATTTTATTTTTATTCGTAATATTTCAGATTCGGAGTATTTCAATGTATTGTTTTTAAGTTGTTTTATTTATAATTAATTAGTTAATTAAAAAAAATTAAAAAGAAAAAATATAATTTTTAATTTTTATAAAATTAAAGTTGATGCAATAATTTTACTTTTTATAATATATATAATTCCCTCATCTCTAAATCAAAACAATATATATATATAGGTATAGGTATAGGGGGCGGGATGGGAATATATGTATATTTAATTATATATTAGAGATAAATATAGTGTTAATGTATTGAGAGAGAGAGTAGTGGGAGACCAAAACAGCACACCGGTGCAATTCTGACGCATTCCAGTAGAATTTCAGTGCATGATCGGAATAAAAACTATGGTAAAAATTACATCGTTTTATCTTGTTTTTTTACTGGTACGTTTCAGCCAGAACCTTAACGGATGTGACAACTATGGTTTTTACATCTCTACTTTAGGGCATGTTTGAAATTCAGTTCATGTTTTTTCTAAGAGTATTTTTTATTTAAAAATGTATTAAAATATATTTTTATTTATTTAAAAAAATATTTTTAAATCAGCACATGAAAATAATCTAAAAACATTAAATTTTTAAAAACACTTTTAAAATACCCTACCAAACACTCCCAAGATTAGGGATTTTATAGTGACGTCGTTGTGTTTTTCTTATTTTTTATTCATTCATTTAGTTTTTTTAATTTATTATATAATTTTTTTATTTAATACTATATTATTTTTTATTCTTAAAATTTATTTTTAATATCAATATATAAAAAACACAACATATATATTTATCTTTGAAATGGTGGGATCTGGATAGAAATAGTGACCAGAGATTGAAGAGTTCTTAGAGCGAGAAGAGACCATTAGTAACTAGGTTATTGCCACTGAAAGGTGTAAGACTCACTTAGTGACGTACAATGACAAGACAATAAATCCTTATAAACGGCTGCTTAGGATTTAGTTTATCTTTTTAAACTATGAATTCAAATTTCTTTAGATCTACTTCTGTTTTAGCTTCCTCTACATCTGATTCTTCTTAGAGTAGGAGGATAATACAAAGTGAGGAAATTACAATTGAAGATTTTTCAAAAACATATAGATGATTGGAAAATTACAAAAATTTCTTCAAATCAAATTTATTCAAAATCCAAATATGATATTTTTCAAAAACCAATTTTACAATCAAACTTAGGAAAGGGATATTCAGCTTACAAAACTCTTTGAATCCATCCAACTCACCCAAAAAATCTTTAGATCGAAACTAAAAAATATATCCATATCGGTTGTGTCCATATCGGTATCAAACCTCTTACAAAAGAAGGTTTAAACACCTTTATCCTTGTCCTGCGAGATGCAAGATTCCAAAACTTCGAGTACTCACTCTTGAAGTCTATTGAGTCAAGCTTGTGCAGCGGTCCAGTGTCATTTGATTACTATCCAAACCTAACCATCTCCCTCAGAGACAAGAACATTCTACAAAGCATGCTACTACAAATCAAAACTCACAACGACAAATCCATGTTCTCGGCCTTTGCCTCCAAACACAAACACCGTTCCCATAAAGAAGAAACACTTCTTTTACAATCAGATCTATCCCAATCAAACAACGTTGTCCCTAAGCAATCCATTGGAAAGACAAAATCCTTCAAAAGACTAGATCCTTCAAGGAGCAACACAACCATAAATAGTACAACCACCACCACCAAATGTACATATCAAAGATGTAACTTAGTATGTCGATGACAAAGTGAAGTTATCTTTCTACAAACATTATACAAGTTCTAGGTTTTCAAAAGAGTTTTCTTCTTCCAGTATAATAGATCTTGGAAGAATATCCAGAATCCCTTCTATAATCAACATCCCGTACAAAGCAAACTCACATAGACAATCCACATCAGACTTAACCTCTACAAGCTTTCAACAAGCAAACTACACTACAATTATACCAAAACTAGTATACACCAATACTGAAGAAGAACAATTCTTACCTGGTTCATTAACAAGTATAGCCTCCTCAATCATTACCAACAACATTAAAAATGAGCTGTTAGTTTTAACCTCAGAAAATTTTGTTCTTGACAAAAAAAAATTCAAAACACATTTCTTTAGTACTTAGAATACTGAAAAAAGAAATTGGTTTTTGCAAAACATTTACTTTTGACAGGAGTAAAATACAAACGAGTTTTATGCATACAATACTTTACACAAATCTAGCATGTTATTCTTTGATTGGTTTGAATTACATTATGCATATGCTCATAATATTACATATCCATTCGCATCCATCAAGCACGCATATCCTGTTACCACAAGGTCCAAAAGCCCTACATGGAACCTCACTAGAGGACAAACAATTAAATTTGAACATCCACCCTTGAGAAACATCCAAGTAGAGCATAACAACCAACCTGTTGATGTAGCACCCTACAAAAAACCCTGTGATGATACCCTCACAAACACCAAAAATATCATAAACCAAAAAAACTTTACAAATACAAACTTTAGCACTGTGGGCAAGAAGCTCACTCATGTTGAGAAACACCTATAATGAGCCAATACTAGCACAGTTGGCAATAGCACCTCCAAAACTTCAGTTGAGCCTAAACTGAAAAACTCAATTTTTAAACCACACTAGGTTACAATAACAAGCCAACAACAAATTTAGGAAAATCAAACAAACTTCATAAAAGCCATTAAATCCCAACTAAAAAATATTGACGATTCATCTCAAACCGCCCTAAATACACCACAAATGTTCACAACCAATGTGAAAACCTTACAAAATAACCCAGAGCTCTCTTTTGATGAAGAAGCTATCCAAAGCCAATAACCAAAAATTAATAGACTAACATGGCAACCATCCAAACACAACCATAGCTCTAGATATAACCATATATTCCTAGCCAACCATCCTTGACCAACACAAATACAATGCGTCATCCCTCTATAAATGAAATATAGATGATATGTTAGAGTACAACATCCTGAACAACAAATGACCATGACAGTTGTTGCTACCTAATTTTGACCCCTTATTTTTATGTTTTAGAAGAAAAAAAACAAAAATATTAAAGAAGACAAAAATCCAAAAATATCTTGTCACAGGGGCAAAATTGAACAAATTGAAAAATTTAACAGTCAATGCAAGGTCAAATTGCACAAATTGAAAATCAAGGACCAAATTAAAAGAAGCGTGCAAGCTGAGGGTTGATTTTGAATTTTGGATAAAAAAACTCTATAAATAGGAAGGTATTGGCCATAAGTAAAGGGACCAAAAAAATGCACTCATTCAAAAACCCTAAACCCATCTCTTTCTCTCCCGTGGGAGGTCAGTAACTTTTCTCCCCATCCACTCTCTTCTCTGACCAGACCCCCATTCTCTAGTCCTCCTCTCGGTGACCAGCCACTCTATTTTCCTTTTCTTCTCTGGCCAATAGCCCCCATGGCCTCCCATCTTCATCTCCAGTAGTAGCCCCTATTCCCTTACTCCTTTTCATTCTCTTCCACTCTCGGTGACAACACCCCTCGCAGCCCTAGCTGACCCACTCTCTTCCCCGTCGGCCCTTTGCCCTAGTAGATTATCCCCCTCGCTTGGATGACAAATAGCCATCACAACAACCTCCATGGTCTCATGCCTCAGCCTCCACAGCACCCTCTCTCCCTGTCAAGTTTGAGCTCTGGCCACCTAGAAGAGGAAGAACAGACTAAAGGAGAGCAGATCTGAGAAGAAGAAGAAGAAGAAGAAGAATAGATCACCGAGAAAGGGAAAAGATTTGAAGGACAAAACTTACTGATTTTCCTTGTGTTTTTGTTTGTGCTTGTGGCTTTGGTTTTATTTGTAGGTCATATTGGAACACCCTTTGAGAAAAGGAAGAACAATTATGAAATTCAGAAGAGGAGAATCCAGCTACCTTCACGTGCTAGTTTGTGGATTTTCTGTTTGCAGGTCATTATGAACACCCTTACCAGCGAAGAAGAAGAAGAATAGGAGGAGGAGGAGGAAGAAGAAGAAGAAGAACTCCCCAGTTGCCCTATTTGTGTGTTTTCTTTTGCTTTGCAGGTCACCAGAAGGGCCATCTCCAATGAGAGAGAATGGAAAGAAGAAGATCTGCGCACCCTTGTTTTGCACCTTCACCGGCAGCGGCACATGGTTCCACGCGTCGCCAATGATGGGAGCACATGGGTAGACGCGCCACCAGTCATCTTGTTGTTCCACCACTGTCCAAAACTGTTCCCGAGACCTTTTTGTGATTTTCTTTGTGTTTATGTGTTTATTTAAATTTTTATTGTATTTTTAATTATTGTTAAAAAAATGTAATGAAAAAAATGAAAAAGATAATGTGTTGGAATTGTATTTTTATTTGTAAAAATATGAAAAAGAAAGAAAAAAAGAGAATGTGTGTGTGTGTGTCTTGCATTGTGTTGTGTTTACTCAATTTTATGTTTGTTTTGATAAAGAAAAAAAGAAATATAAATGAAATGAAAAATTTGTTTTCTTTGCATACAGTCAACACACTAACATATTTTAAAAATCTTTTTTTTCAAATATATATATATATATATCTTGGAGTTTTAAGAGGAAAGATGTTTTAGCATGGATTTCGCAAAGAAAAATCATTTCTTGCATTTTGAGATTTTACAACATGTTTGTAAAAATACAAAGGGTATTGGTCAATATTTCAAAAATATAAAAAATCTTATTTTTTGGGAATTTATTATTCATTGTCGATTTTTGGATAAATAAATCTTAAAGAGTCAACATTCCGTGTTTGGATAAATAAATCCTAAGGGGTTAATATCCAAAATATTCTGAGGGATGTAAATAAATTCTAAATAATCAATAAAATTCTCTTAGGAGAAAAGGTTAGAAACAAAATCAAGGATACTTTCTCTAAAAAAACTCATTCCATATGACTAGCTTAGCTACAGTGAACTAGTGAGCTTTACCTAGAAAGAAAGGTCTTAAGATCTGTCAAGATCTTAAGTTACAAAAGCATTTGAAGTGGGAACTGAAGCATACCATACACGAGCTAGGCAACTTCTATCACCAGTTTGGCATCTCCACTACAGAACCCTCATGCAGTGGCAACTGCTCAAAACCCAAACATAACCCTGGCCATAAACCTCCTTGCAAACGATCAAGTTATAAATACAAAAAACATTTCTGGTCCAAACAGATTGAACAACCTTACTACAAAAAAAACCTTATAAAAGTTTACTAAACCTGTAAAGCCTTTTCAAACAAAGCCTAAACACTTTGACTTGAAAAAATTACATGTTATAAATACAACCAGAAAGGATACAGACCAGATTCTGCAAAATCAATACAAAGTTGCATGAACTTTAGATTGATGAAGACACTATCAATGATATACAAAATTTGTATATTAAAGACTCAGATACAGATCCTTATTCCTCAAATGCTTCTGAAGAGGAATTCCAAGTTTATGAGCTAGCAACCTCCAGTGCTCGCCTCGATACTTCTAAAAATCAAATGAAGTCAACGTCCTAACCCAAAAGGTTTACTTGGAAAAATTGATGAAAGACTTCAACAAAACAGAACAGACTCCAGTTAACCCTCCAAATCGTATTGTGTTACCTTCAACCAGTACCAATACTTATGATCTCACAAAGATCTTAAGTAAAAAGAAATCCAAAACCTCCATCACAATCCCAAAATTACATTCTGAGATCAAAATCCTCAAAACTGAGATACAAACTCTCAAAGAAGCTCAACAAAAAGACTCTACTATGTTACAAACCCTTCGTCTAAACTCAAGAACCAGTCAAATACTAATTCTGAGCCAGAAGACCAAACTCATGAGTCTCATACATTGCATGATATAAACATTGATCAAATTGATAACACATTTTTAGATGTGCTAACTCAAATTTCTTCAAAGAAATTAAATGGTGGGATTCTTTCAGAGTAGAAAATAGATGTTCAAAATCTCTTGTGGAAGAATGGTTCAAATCCAACAAGATCCTCCCTGCCATCCAGTAAAACCAGTAATCTACATTCTTAGCTCAAAAGGCTAAAATTGCCACCCTTTTATCCAGTGCAAAGATTGAAGAAGAATATCTTCAAATTTTACAAGGCCTTGTTCCAAATCAAAATAATCCACCAGTCTTATCCAAATCCAGCTCCTTTGGGTCAAAATATCCTCAGCTTGCATCCCCTTAGGAGATGAAAATGAAGATGATTGTTTTGGCATCCTGCCATTAGTCAAGCATTAATCATTCAAAACTGTCAGAATAAAAAGACAAAACATGGCCCCCGCCACTTTCAAAAGTTGTCTCTCACTTATGCAAATAGCCAAAACTACTTTTGGTGTGAAGATTTCTTCAGTCAAATTGTGGTCCCTACCACCTCTTCAATGTGTCTCCCAAAAAGAAGTAATGATTACAAAATGTCAAAGTCACTTTCAGCTCCACTTGAAAAGGCTCCAAGGCTCTCCATTCTCCTATATAAGGAGACCTCATTTCATTTTACAAATCAAAATTTAGAACACAAGATTCAGAATTATCATTCAATCCTTTACAAATTACAAACTATCTTGTATCTACATATTACCCTTGTAATCCATATTTCCATTATCAAATTCAAGGTTTATTATTTTTGAACTTAAATTTTCTTTCATTTCCACATTTTCATTCATATAAAATTAAGTATGCTATGTGACTGATCAAGGATCCTGACATTATTGGTCTTGCCTTGCTCATTTCTCAAAATAAATTCATCATCTTAATTTTCTGTATTTCTTCATCTTTGCATTCTCATCATTCTTGTTTAGATTTCTCTTTGCCTAATCCTAATAATTGATGATCTACATAACCAGTTTAATGAAAATCTTATTGCTGGATAGCTTGCATGGATAATTTTCATGTGCCGAAAGGTATCAAATGTCGTCTTAGAAAAATGAAAATGAACTCTCATGGACCAATTAATTGATGACTTGGACACAATTTAATGAGAAACTATTCATGGTGGTAAACTCGCGCTTCATTGTTGAGGTTATTTTTTTTTATCTAGTTTTAACATGTATAATTTTTTTTTTGTTTTTTGTTTTTATTTTTTAACTTTTTTTGTTTAGTTTTAATTCCTTTATTATTTTGGTCCTTCTGAGATAGTTCTTAATTTTTTGTTTGTGTCTATATACCTCTCCTTTTAATTTACATTTTTATTTTTTTATTTGTATTAAATGCAACTTGCGTTAAAAAATATAGTAAGTTTAGTTTTGATAGTGTAAATGAGAGTGAAACTCTCTCTTATACATGTATGGTTAAACATAAAATGTTTGAAACACTCTCGTAGGTAACTCTTCTGTTTTATCTTATTTGAGGCTACAAATATTATTTTACCGTGTACTAAAATTGTGAAATTACCAGAAGACCCTCACTGACAATTGCTGATTTTTATCTTAATTAGGGGTATTATGGTTATTGTATTGTGAGCAAAAATGAAAAAAATTGAAAATACCCTCGATACCATGACATTATTTTAAACACAAATGAAAAAAAAAAAACTAATATAAAATTATTATTATTATTATTGTAAATAATTTTGTTACAGATAATAATCAAAAACTTTATAGGCTGATTATTTCACTCAGATATATAGCATCATAAAGAATATATAAGACCATTAACATTTTTTTGCATGTTAAAAAAATTATTTCTGGCTATAGCAAAGTGTAGGGCAAGTGATTCCTATATTTTTTTATTGTAGATAATTTTACAATTGTTTTACCTGTTTTGTCTACTTGTGACTTCATAATTTTTTTTATATGATATTAAATCTGAAATATCACACATAAAGAAGTTACAAAAGTCAATTTTAAAGAAAAATAACATCAACGGATGAATCATGTTGAATATTATTCTCATTGTTGTTATTATGATTGTCGTTATAACCATTATTGTACATAATTAATATTTTAATTATTATTGTTGACACCATTATTGTAGTTATAAAAAAATTAAATTAAATTAAATTATTTTATTTTATTTTATAAGATCTATCCTTAATTATTTTTATATTCAATGTATTAAAGAACACTAACATCAAATTAATTTATTTATTTTTGCAAAAACACTTAGGTCATTAATTTATATATATTTGAAGGCTTTAATATTAAATAATATTAAAATATATAATTAGTCTAACATAATTATAAGACAAAAAACCTTACAAATAATCATTGTCATTATTTTGAATGTCTTATCTATAATAATTATAAATTTTAACACCTAACATAAAAACATTGAAATAATAAAATCAATGATAGAACAAAAAAAAATATTATTAGATTAAAAAATATTATTTGACTTGAACAATAAATACAAATAATAAAAAACACAAAAAAAAGGAAAAAAGGAAAAAAAATAAATATCAATTTTCAAATGATCATCAACAAAAATTAAAATTTAAGAACAAAATTACAAATAAAACATAACCTTAACAAAAGAGGAAATAATAAAAATTAAAAACAAAAAAGTAAGAGCATATACATACAAACATGAATAAAAATAGGAACCATTTCATGAATATATTTAAAAATTATAAGTATAAAGGCCAAATGAAAAATAAATATATAATCAATTTCATTCCTAGGACAAAATTGAAACAATCCAAACTTTGATACCAAAAATATTAAAACATTTAAAATTAATCTGGAAATTAAAAGACCGGGGACCAAAATGAAACCTAAATATATTTGATAAAAGTTGACATGGACACCCCGATTATCAAAATAAAAAAAAACTGGGTCCGACCTTTAGTCGTGGTGCGTGTAAACTGGTCTAGACACCTTGGTTATCCAAAAACAAAAATTGGTCTGGCGATTTGTTATGGTGCGCTTGAGTTCACCCAGACATCCTAGTTATAACAAACAAAACAAAAAATATATATAAGTGGAAAAAAAAATATAATCGGGGGGGAAATGTTTAGTGGAAAAAACATTAAAAACAAATTGGGCTTAGGGATTAGTCGTAGTGCATTAAATTGGTCCAGACAACTAAATTATAAAAACAAAAAAAATATATTAGTGGAAAAAAAATAAAATAAAAAGTATAACCGGAGAAAAAATGTTTTAGGGAAAATACACATGAAAAAACACACATTGTAGATGGAAACAAAAAGCATAATAATAACAAGAAAAAAAGGTAAAATAAAATTATTATAGTGGGAAAGAAGAGGAATGAAAGTTGATTAGCCGTGGTACGTGTAAGATGGTGTATACACCCCGGTTAAAAAAAGAAAAAAATATTGGGTTTGAAGATTAGTCATGGTGCGTATAAGCTGACCTGGATACTAAAAAAAAATATCAATTTATTTTTTTAAAGTAAATTCAACATAAAATGACAAGTAAAAAACCTAAAGATAACATGAATTATTGATAATTATTGAAAAATCATATATAAACAAAAATAATTGAGTCTAATCTCCAATTGAATAACTGTTGAAGTTTAAGATTGAAAGACACAAGCTTGGAAAAAGAAAGAAAAAAGATAATTTAGGCAAACCTCCTAAAACATGAGGTACTCTCTAAAAATTGCAACTCATGCAATCCTAAATCTAACTTCGATCAAGAAGCTCAATTTTAATTCAATTTAATATTAAAGGATGAAAAAAATAATTAAGTTAAAAACATTTTCAATATAAGAAAGAAAATGTATTAAATTTGATAGGGTAAGGAAGATGAAATTATATAATAAAAATATCAATTTTAAAACTATCCTAAACAAAATAAATTGTAGTAAAAAAGAGGGACAAAATTTGAAAGATGAGAAAATAAAATCTAATTTTATAAACTATTCAAAATAAAATAAATAATAGTAAAAAGAACATGAACGGATTAAAATGTTGCTTTGAGTTTTTAAAGGGGAAAGTGCAAAAAATAAGGAGAGAAAAGAAGGAAGTAAAGAAAAAGGATATGATGCCAAACTAGATAAGAGGTGGCCATACGAGTCGCCAGTTAGAAGATGCGAAAACCCAAATACCAGTTAGAAGATGTTGTTTGGTCATCGGACAACCTTGTATGCATTGACGCTTGCAACACGATCGTGGTAAACTTTGTATTGATAATCTGTTGACATATAATGTTACACTTATATGCTTTATATATTTTGATGATAACAATAAAAAAATAGACTAATAATATGCTTGGATGGGATTAAGCTATAAACAAGTATTATACAAGAATACATAAACAAGCATAATGGAGTATACAAAGAAATCATTCCAATAAGTCCAAGATGCAAGCAAGTGAAGACAAAGAAGAAGTTTTCATTTTAGTGCTTTAATTATGTAAATCTCAATTTCTAACTTGATAGCACAATTAAAAATGAACTCACACACTTCACATTGCATGCATTAAAAGGATTTGATAATTATAGGATTAAGTCATAATCAATCGGTTCAAGCAATTCGAAAAGATAATTTGTCACAATTGCCTTTCAGCATGAACCGGTCGACCGCTTGGGATACCAAGTGAACCGGTCGACCGCTTGAAGACATTGTCTTTTGAGCTGAACCGGTCGACCGCTTGGTGTATCCGCTGTGCACCGGCCGACCGCTTGAAGATAAAATGTCTTTCGAGCCGAACTCGTCGACCGCTTGGGTTATCCGCTGTGAACCGGTCGACCGCTTGAAGAAAAATTGTCTTTTGATCGAACCGGTCGACCACTTGATTTGTCCGTTGTGAACCGGTCGACCGCTTGATATGACAGATTGCATTAAAACGACTATAAACGGCTAGTTTCTTTTAGAAACTTATAAATAGGCCTCTTAATTGCAAGTGGTGTAAAAGTCTTGGTGTGGATTCATCAAGCGAGATTTGTAATCTTGTTACTTGGACTAGTAAAAGAGTACAATACTCAAGTACGGATTTGTACTTGAATCGTGGACGTAGGCTTGCCGAACCACGTTAAAAAACCGAGTTAGCAATCTCTCTCTCTTATCTCTTTACTTTAAAGTAATTGATTTTAAAATTGCTATAATTATTGTATTTACACCTAATTCCCCCCCCCCTTAGGTGTATAGTTGCCTTAAACCTTGAATAACAATTGGTATCAGAACATAGTTCTCAATTATTAAGTTTGCTTAGACTTTGAGTAGAATGACAACTACAAGTTACAATCTCCAAAATGAAGGTGTATCAACATCTAGACCACCATTTTTTGATGGTAATGACTATGCATATTGGAAAGCTAGAATGACTATATATCTTCAATCTATAGATTTTGATTTATGGCTTTCTATTGAAAATGGACCTCATAGACCACTCAAAACCGAAAATGGTATTGAGATTCCAAAAAGCATGATAGAATATACAGATTAGATAAAAGATTACTTTCTATGGATGATAAAGCCATGAACACCTTATACTGTGCATTAAATAGAAGTGAATTTAATAGAATATCTTCTTGTAAAAATGCTAGGGATATATGGCATACTTTAGAAGTAACTCATGAAGGAACTAATCAAGTAAAAGAATCAAAAATTGATATGTTAGTTCATCAATATGAGTTATTTAAAATGTTACAAAATGAATCTATAACAAGCATGTTTACTCGTATGACTAGTATTACAAATAGTTTACATGCTCTTGGTAGAACTTATACAAATACAGAGATTGTAAGTAAGATTCTCAGATCTCTACCAAAAGCTTGGGAAGCTAAAGTGACAGCAATACGAGAAGCTAAAGATCTCACAAAACTACCATTAGAGGAACTCATCGGTTCTCTAATGACTCATGAGATTACAATGGAAAAACAAGATCAAGAAGAAAGGCCAAAGAAAAATTTGGCATTTAAAACTGTTCATAAAGATGAAGACGAGGATAATGACGATGATGAAGACAATGACGACGATCTTGTGGAAGATGTAGCATTGATCACAAGACAGTTTCGAAACTTTCTTAGAAAGAAAAATGATAAGAGAGTTTTCGAACTACAGAAAGGAGGGAAACAAAGAAGAATCAAGTAAAGAAACTCTAAGATGCTACAAATGCAACAAGTTGGGACATATCAAAACCGATTGTCCCCTTCTTCAAATGAAAAAGAAAAATTACTTTCAAAAGAAAGCTTTGAAAGCAACATGGAGCGATGACTCGGACTCAAGCTCCAGTGATGAAGAAGAACATGTGGCTAACATGTGCTTTATGACAATTGAAAGCGAAAATGAGGTACAATCTTCGGATGATGAATCCGACCCTTCTTATATTGAATTACATGAACAACTTGAAAATTTGTATGTAGAATATAAGAACTTAGGTTCTAAATATATTACTCTAAAAAGAAATCATATATGCTTAATTGAAAAAAAGAATTATTAGAAAAGAAAGTATATGATTTAAATGACAAGAGTAGCAAGACCAATCAACTTGAAGAAGATAATAAATCATTAAAAGAGAAAGTTGATGAGTTGAATATAATTATCACAAAATTCACACAAGGCTCATTTTTTTTTTGAGAAAATGCTTTCGAGCCAAAGAAGTGTATTTAACAAAAGAGGATTAGGTTATAAACCTAATAAAAACCAAAAATACCTAAAAAATTACTTTGTTAAAGCTAAATAGTCTTATGATCCAAGCTATACATGCAATTACTGTAGAAAATTAGGACATTTGATTTATGCATGTCCTATGAAGAAAAATAAAACTGTTGAAATGATTTGGGTTCCAAAAGGAACCACCCCTAACCAAAAAGGACCCAAGAAGGTATGGGTACCAAAATCCTCATCTCGATTCTGTTTTGTAGGAATCAAGGGAACATGGGGAGTGGTTTTTGGATAGTGCTTGTTCAAGACACATGACCGGAGACGACACCCTTTTTTCAAGCCTTACCAAAACTAAAGGAGGAAAAATGACTTTTGGGGACAACTCAAAAGGAAAAATTGTTGGAATTGGCAACATTGGAGGTATGTCTTCAACCTCCATTGAAAATGTATTTCTTGTTGATAATCTTAAACATAACTTACTTAGTATAAGTCAATTATGTGACAAAGGATATAAAATCATTTTTGATCATACATGTTGCTTAATACTTGAAAATGATAAAATTATTTTTATCGGTAATAGAATTGGAAACATCTATAAGATCAAAATAGATACATGTATGAGTAGTGAAAGTTGTCTTGTTGCTAGTATAAATGATAGTTTTCTATGGCATAGAAGACTAAGTCACATAAGCATGGACATCCTTTCAAAATTAGCCAAAAATGATTTAGTTAAAGGTCTTCCTCATATTGCATATGAAAAGGAAAAGTTGTGTGACGCTTGCCAAATGGGTAAACAAGTCAAAATATCTTTTAAAAGTAAGAATCACATATCAACCGAAAGACCTTTAGAATTACTTCACATAGATCTATTTGGACCAACTAGAACAAGAAGTTTAAGTGGTAATAGATATGTGTTTGTAATTGTTGATGACTTTACTAGATATACATGGGTTATATTTTTGAAATCAAAAGATGAAACCATTCATGAATTTGTAAAGTTTTCAAAGAAAATCGAGAATGAGAAAGGATTTTCTATAATTAACATAAGGAGCGATCATGGTGGTGAATTCATAAGTGATTTATTTGAAACGTTTTGTGAAGAACCACCACAATTTTTCAACTCCTAGAACTCCCCAACAAAATGGGGTTGTGGAAAGGAAAAATCGGTCTCTTCAAGAAATGGCAAGAACAATGATAAATGAATTTAACACCCCTAAATATTTTTGGGCGGAAGCCGTAAATACTTCTTGCTATGTTTTAAATCGTGTTACTTTGAGACCTGAGTTGAAAAAGACTCCTTATGAGCTTTGGAAAGGGAGGAAGCCCAACATCTCTTATTTTAAAGTCTTTGGTTCAAAATGCTTTATTCTAAACACTAAAGACAACCTTGATAAATTTGATTCAAAATCAGATGTTGGAATTTTTCTTGGATACTCCTCCACTAGCAAAGCTTACAGAGTATACAATAATAGAACACTTTGTCTTGAGGAATCCATGCATGTCGCTTTTGAGGAAACTCAAAATGACAAAATTGTTGAGATTCTAGATGACTTAAATAAAAGTGTTCAAAATTTGAATCTTCATGATAAAAATCCAAATGAATCATCAAATGAAAACATGAACAAGGACCAACCAAGCTCAAGCAATCAACAAGAGTTGGTAAGTAACTCCTTTGAGCCGCCAAAGGAGCTAAGGTATGTAAGTTCTCATCCTCCAGAATTAATTATTGGTAATCCGTTTGAGGGAACTAAAACTAGAGCATCCCTTAGAAACATTAGTGGACATTATGCATTTGTTTCTCAAATAGAACCTAAAACCTTTCTTGAAGCTGAAAATGATGAAAAATGGATTTTAGCCATGCAAGATGAGCTAAATCAGTTTGAGAGAAATGATGTTTGGGAACTAGTCCCTAGACCAAAAGATTCATCAATAATTGGTACTAAATGGGTCTTTAGAAACAAAGTTGATGAACATGGGACTATTGTTAGAAACAAAGCAAGACTAGTTGCTAAAGGTTATAATCAAGAAGAAGGAATAGATTATGAAGAAACCTTTGCACCAGTAGCTAGACTTGAATCTATAAGAATGCTATTAGCCTATGCATGTCATGCAAATTTTACGCTCTTCCAAATGGATGTTAAAAGTGCATTTTTAAATGGCTTTATAATGGAAGAAGTATATGTTGAACAACCTCAAGGCTTTGAAAATTTTGAATTTCCTAATCATGTTTTTAAACTCAAAAAGGCCTTGTATGGTTTGAAACAAGCACCTAGGGCATGGTATGATAGATTAAAAACATTTCTTATTGAAAATGATTTTAACATTGGCAAAATTGACACCACCTTGTTTACGAAAAGAAAAGGAAAAGATATCCTTACTGTACAAATCTATGTTGATGATATAATTTTTGGTGCTACTAACAAATCTCTATGTAAGGAATTTGCAAAATGCATGCAAGAGGAATTTGAAATGAGCATGATGGGAGAATTAAATTTCTTCCTTGGATTGCAAATTAAGCAAACAAGAGATGGCATCTTCATCAACCAAAGCAAGTACACCAAGGATCTTCTAAAAAGATTTGGGATGGAACATGTCAAAGATGCCGACACACCCATAGGAACATCTACTAAGCTTGATATGGACGAAAAAGGTAAAACCGTAGACATCACCAAATATCGAGTTATGATCGGTTCTCTTTTATATTTAACCGCAAGTAGACCCGATATTATGTTTAGTGTATGTTTATGTGCACGATTTCAAGCATGTCCAAAAGAATCCCATGTTAGTGCAGTAAAAAGAATTTTTCGTTACTTGCATGGTACAATTAATTTAGGGTTGTGGTATCCAAAGGGAAGTGAAATGAGTTTAATCAGTTATTCGGATGCAGATTTTACGGGTTGCAAAATAGATAGGAAAAGTACTAGTGGAACTTGTCACTTTCTAGGATCATCACTAGTATCATGGGCAAGTAAGAAACAAAACTCGGTAGCCCTATTGATTGTGCATCAAAAGTATTGTTAAATCTCTTATTTTACATATGTATTTATTATTTTTATTTGGGATTTTATAATAATTGATGTGCTTTTAGTAATGAATTTCTTTTAATGTTTCAACAAGTTTTGAGCTTAAATGAATTATTTCGGAAATTTAAATGTCAAAATTTGGAAGAAAGAATTGAAGGAGAAATCTATGGAAAGATGGAGGAAAGATTGTTACTTTATCTTGGGTCAAAAATAAAAAAGATTCAGCTAAAAATGAGGAAGAAAATCGGACACAAAAATCTTCTACAAGTTGCCGAAATAATAAGTTTTTCGAACAACTTTAGGCGTTCCAGTCATAACTTTTGACTCAGATATCCAACTTGTATGGTGTTTGATGTTCTGGAAAGCTAACAGAAAGACCTACAACTATGTGTTTAATAGCTGTCTCCAAAAAACGCTTCTAAAATGGGGTAAAGTGCAGTACAAAGTTGGCATCAAATCGAGCACAAGAATATTCTCCAAGTTGCCAAAATAATAAGTTTTTCAGAACACCTTTCGGCGTTTCGGTCATATCTTTTGACTCAGATATCCAAATTATATGTTTTTTAATGTTCTGGAAAGATAACAGAAAGGGATATAAATATGTGTCTAATAGCCTTCTCCAACAATCGCTCGAAATACGGTTAAATTGCAGTCCAAGTTAGCTTGAGATCTGTCTTGCAATATTTTCCGAGATTGTGTTTTGTTCTTCTTGTTTTAGATTTCAGTTTTATTTCAGCTGTAAAACTTATTATTTCAGTTTGATTCAAGTTATTTCATATTTATTAGAGTGTTATTATATATAATTATGGTTGGCTAATCTCTTTCTTGGATTCAAATCAAGGATGATGGTGATTGAGGTGAGTTCTTTAAGATATGAATGAATCCTAATGTCTATCTTCATATTTTCTTCATGAATGTTTTGTTATTGCAAAGAAATTTTAGAAATCATCTAAGTAATGTTATAATCTTGAATTTTTATGAACAAAACTTAGTTTTGGTATAGAGATTGCTTGATTCAATGTCTTTCTTAATATGAAAACACTCGTTTATTCTTAAGGAATAATCATCTTCATGTTTTAGATCTTCATTGTAATATCTTCCGATCTAATATGACCATCGTTGATATTAGTTTGAGTTATCTTATATATGTTGAAGGATTCACCAATACATCACCATCAAAATTGATTTGGAACCAAGACTTACCTTTTCTTATCATTTAAATCTAATTACTCTCTTTTATCTTAGAAAACAAATCCATTCATTATTCTCCTAAAATATTTTTGTTGTTACCTAGCTTAATTTATAAATCTAGCTCTCTGTGGATATGACCTCGATCTTACCGAGTTAATTGCTACATCGCACACTCATGCACTTGTGAGTTAAAACAAGCCGATCATAAATAGCGGTCAAGCACCTATCAACAATCGAGGCGGAATATATTGCGGCGGGAGTTGTTGTGCACAAGTACTATGGATGAAACAAACTCTAGAGGATTATAGACTTAGGTTTGAAAATACTCCGATTAAATGCGATAATACAAGTGCTATTTGTCTATCTAAAAATCCTATTCAAGACTCTCAGTACAAAACACATAAAAGTAAGACATCACTTCTAAGGGATCACATTGAAAAAGGAGATATTGTACTTGAGTTTATAGGTACAAAACATCAATTTGCAGATATTTTTACAAAACCCTTAGCCAAAGATTGCTTTTACGAAATAAGAAGGAACCTAGGGTTTATCCATGCAAATGATGTTTGAATTATATATACATCAATGGTTATAAGTTGGATTTATTTGATGTTAAAATGTATACACTTGGAGCATAAGAAATTTGTTCAAAACAAATATTGGAGAATTTAGTAATTCTGGGATGAACCGGTCGACCGATTCATCAAGAGCAAGTCCAACCTGTTGACCGGTTGAGATAGAAAAACAGAGGATGGCTACTGGAATTTTTTGAATTTTGGAGGAAAATGGTTCTGAACATAATTTTTGGACATAAAGGGTATTTTTAAAGACTAAAGCAAGATTTTAAAGTCAAAGTGCAAAAATTTCCATTTTTGCATGTACCGGTCGACCAGTTCATGCATCTGGATCAACCGATCGCCTAATTGAGCTGGAGGAACAATGAGCGTTAGCTACTGCCTAAAATTAGCACTTTTAGCCCCTTGATTTCTTTGCCTTTTGGACATAATTTTTACATGAAAAGGCTACATTGTGAGTGGAAAGAACGGTTCAAAAGAGAAATTTGGAAAATTCTCAACTTGGGAGTCAACCGGTCGACCGATTGAACTTACCCCAAGGCAACCGGTCGATCGGTTGCTCGATAGTATAAATACTATCTAGGGTTTCAGAACACATTAAACAGACAACATTCAAAAATCCGAAATCACTAACCCCAAATCCTCTCAAAAACCACTCCAAATCAAAACACCCATAGCCTAATTAAAGTCAATGGCACCCTAAAAACGATTAAGAAGGACTGAATCAAGGAGTAAACGAGCCAATGATCCAGCTTCCTCATCAGGTGATAATATTCAAAGATTCTTGAGTAATTTCTCAAATAGAGCTATTAGTGTAGAAAGAGGTTTAAGCAATGATCTATCTGCTCTAGGTATAGATACTCTATTTGCTGAAATGGGTTGGTACTCATTGTATGAATATAGGAAACCTACATACCCTAAGTTGATGAGAATGTTCTTTGCTAACATGAGGGTTAATGTAGAACCAAGAATTATGAGTACTCTACAAGGAATTCCCATTGAATTTGATTGTGCTGAATTAGCTGACATATTGGGTATATCTAATGATGGTCCGAGAGTTTTCGATATTAAAGTAATTCCGACCATTGAGGGTTTTAGCTATGATTATGTTGTTGCACTGCACACTGGAAATACTGGATTTGCTCCAGGTGCCAAAATAAAGAGTCAAGATCTGTTGTTGAGACCTAGAATACTCCATAGAATTATTGCTCACAATATCTTGCCCAAAAAGGGGCATTATGATGAAGTTACATTTATGGAGTTATGCTTAATTGATTGTATGATTCAGAGAAGACCAATAAACCTTCCATACATCTTGATTAGGAATATGGTCTTAGCATATGATCAAAAACAAAAGGCTCTACCTTATGGTCAAGTGTTTACCACTATTTTTGAGCATTTTGAGATCTTGTTGACGGGTACGGATAAGAGACCTTACTCAGATAAGACGAAGATAAATAACACCACTCTAACTAGGATGAAATATGTGCTTAATGAGCATGGTGAGTGGATTCAAGGGCACCAAGAAGGTGCACATGCTGAGGAAGAGCATGAAGAGGAGGAGAATGTGGCTGAGGATCAAGGTGAAGATGAGTTCACACATTTATTTGAGTCACCACATCCGGCTTCCTCCCCAGATGAGCCATCTGCGAGTGGCTGGTCACATAGGATAGAGAGTCGTCTCAAGCTCATAGAGACAGATATACGATCCATGAGAGACTCTTAGACAGAGATGCAGGCTGATATACAGGAGATGAAGGAGATGATGACTTCACTTCTCTCACGATACCCACCTCCTTAGTGATTTTGTATCATGCATCTCATTTTATTTATGTTGTTATTTATCCTTAGAGATATTGTATTTATGCTTTTCATTTTGGATATATGTACAATGATATTGAATATTGTGTTCTTATTTATCTAAAATGTTAATTTTCTTTTTGTTGATGCCAAAGGGGAAGAGAATATGAAAATATCAAATGCATCAATAATAGGGGAGTCAAATATGAGAATATAAAAGAATTATATATTTAGGGGGAGAAAAATGAATTTTTCTTGAAATTGCATATGATATTTTGACTTAGATTAAAATTGCTAAAAATGTTTTATGTCTCTTATATATTGCATTACAAAATATAGGGGGAGACTCAATTTTGTATCTAAGTGTTTTTGGTTATTGTCATCATCAAAAAGGGGGAGATTGTTGACATATAATGTCACACTTATATGTTTTATATATTTTGATGATCACAATAAAAAGAAAATGGACTAATAATATGCTTGGATGAGATTAAGCGATAAACAGGTATTATACAAAGAATACATCAACAAGCATAATGGAGTACACGAAGAAATCACTCCAAGAAGTCCAAGATGCAAGCAAGTGAAGACAAAGAAGAAGTTTTCATTTTAGTGCTTTAATTATGTAAATCTCAATTTCTAACTTGATAGCACAATTTAAAATGAACTCACACACTTCACATTGCATGCATTAAAAGGATTTGATGATTATAGGATTAAGTCATAATCAATCGGTTCAAGCAATTCAGAAAAGATAATTTGTCACAATTACCTTTCTGCATGAACCGGTCGACCGCTTGGGATACCAAGTGAACCGGTCTACCGCTTGAAGACATTGTCTTTTGAATCGAACCGGTCGACTCGCTTGGTGTATCCGTTGTTAACCGGTTTAACGCATGAAGACAAAATGTCTTTCGAGGCGAACCGGTCGACCGCTTGGGTTATCCGTTGTGAACCGGTCGACCGCTTGGAAGACAAATTGCCTTTTGAGCTGAACCGGTCGACCGCTTGATATGACAGTTGCATTAAAACGGCCATAAACGGTTAGTTTCTTTTAGAAACTTATAAATAGGCCTCTTAATTGCAAAACTAAGAACACACAACTTTCATATCTTATATTGAGGCAATTAGAGTGCAAAAACACCTTCATATCATCAATCCTCATTAATACTCATATTTGTGTTTAAATCTTCATATCCTAACACAAAGAGTATTTCTCATTCTCACTACACTTAAACACCTTCAAATATTCTAAGTGCTATTAAGTGAGATAAAGAGATCATAGATCTTCATTTGTAATATCTACACTATTAAGAGTGTATTGTTGTTTTACAAAAACAATCATTGTAAAACTCTTGAGAGTTGAGTATAAAACTCTTGATATTGGTGAGGAACATCACCAAGGAAAAATCTTGAAGAGGGTACATCTTCAAGTGGGAAGAAGGAAAATCTTGAAGAGGGCATATCTTCAAGTGGTGTAAAATTCTTGGTGTGGATTCATCAAGCTGAGATTTGTAATCTTGTTACTTGGACTAGTAAGAGAGTACAATACTCAAGTACGGATTTGTACGTGAGTCGTGGACGTAGGCTTGCCGAACCACGTTAAAAACCGAGTTAGCAATCTCTCTCACTTATCTCTTTACTTTAAAGTAATTGCTTTTAGAATTGCTATAATTATTGTATTTGCACCTAATTCCGCCTTTAGGAGCATAGTTGCCTTAATCCTTGAATAACAATAACATCTATATAAAAATTACAAAATTGTCATTGAACCACCTAATAAGATGAAAACATCTTAAAACTTATGCCTTAAAAAATGAATATAATGTTAGAATGATTATATTACTATTCATTATAAAAGGAAAAAACATGATTATACCTTTTAAATTTTGCAATGATACGCAAATTTTGGTTTTGTATTTAAAGGAAAATGAATATTTCTCTTTAAAGTTATAAAAAACTTTTTTTTGTTTTTTCTACTTTGATCATGTCTCTCAACTTCACCCTCCCCTGATAAATTAGTCTAAATCAATCTTCAATTTGGTCTTATAAGGACTTAATGAAAAAACAAACAATAAAACACATGTGAACATGAATTCATAATAATACACCTATGCAACATGAATCCTTGACATATTTTAGTGTTTTACTTAAACTTGGTTTTGTTAAATGAAAAAGCCTTGTCGTAGTGTATATAAAAATAAAAACTAGATAAGTGGCACACACCATGTCATGGATCATGTTACAATTTAACATAAAAAAATTCAAGGCAACAATAACCTAAGCTAATTTGAATTAGCTTAACTAACACATGACTAGGGATATGAGATCAAGATAAATCCATATAGAAAAAATCAAAGTCCAATATCCTATTATCAAATGATTAAAAATAATCATTTCTTTAAAATAACATCGAAGAAAAATACTCGAGTCAACTCTAGTTAATTTGACCAACCAACCAGTGCGATATGAGATCATAATAAAAAAGAAAATTAGACTCTTAAAAGAACGTAGCAAAAAAACAAAAAACTGAAATTCAATAAGAAAAACATGAAAAATAAGACAAACTCGTATTTTGGATAACCTCACAAGAAGAAGAAGAAGAAGAAGAAGAAGAAGAAGAAGAAACTAACTAAGCTTAAGGGCCAATAATCTAATATTAAATAATAAATTAAAAAATATTATTTTAAATAGGATGAGAGAAAAAATTGAGTCAACTAGGGTTAATTTGACTAACCCATCTCCTATGATATGAGATTGAGATAAAAACTAATTAGACTTTCAAAAGAAAACCAGCCTACAAAGACCAAATCTAAATAAAACACCAAGATAACAAGGATCAACTTGAATAATTTGCACCTAAACTAACCTCTAAAAAAGAAAAGCTAACAATTCACAAAGTTGGAGATACAATCATATAATACCAAAGTATCGAATGAAAAACAAAATAAATTATAAGAAAATAGTTAAGGAAAAAACTCAAGTCAACTTGAGTTAACTCGACTAATCTTCTAATTACGATAACCTAATAAAAAAAAATGGAGCGGATAATGAAGTTCAAGGCTTAATAACCAAAAATTCAAATTATAATTTCGAAAGGATAAAAAAAATCAATATAGATATCACCGAAGACAACAACAATAATTTAAGCACCTTATTATAGAGTTAACAAAGTTAAAGATACAATTACAAGAATTATTGAAAAAAAGTTTTTTTCTGTCCAAGTAATTCACCTTTGAGGCTCCAATACTATTTGTAAAAAAACAATGGTACCCTAAGATTGTGTATTTACTACCAACAACTAATTTTATAATAAAAGAACAAAAAATATAATTCAAATCAGAGTTGTGTCATGAGACTGAGATTATCTTGTTGAAATGAAAACATGAAAAAATAAAAAAGCAAAATTTCCATTTAGAAAGCAATTTATAACCGAAACAATATGGAGAAAATCTAATTAAAAAAAACTAGCTGAAAAAATAATTATGGACTAAATTGAAAAACCAAATAAATTAAGAAAAGGATAAGAAAATACTAATAAAAGGAATAATGGTCCAAAATAAGAAAAATGGATCAATTGGATAAAAATCAATTGCAATAAAATGATATGGGATGAAATTGAAAAATAAAAAATTAAGAAAAAGATAAAACTAAAAAAATTAATCAAAATAATGAGTATCAAATTAAATATAAAAATAAAATAAAAATATGAGAGATAAAATTTAAAATTAAAAAAATCAAAATCAAAACAAATCGTAATAAAAAAAAAGAATGAGAACTAAAATTAATAGAGATACAATTTAGAGGATACAGTTAATTTTTGGATGGGATAGCATGATTTTCTAGGTTAGGAGGAGAGAAGGAAAAAAAAGTCACGCTGAAAGCCAATTATGCCTATGCTGTAAGGTGACGCGTCATCTATTTATTTATTTAATAATATCTAATATTTTAAATAATTGAATAGATGAAAAAAACAAATAACGAAGAAAGAAACCATAAGTAAAAACCAAAAATAACCTTGAAACCATGTGTATAATGTTTTTTTATTTTTTATTTTTATTTTATTTTAAGGGGCAATAGCAATACCATAAATTCACAGTGCAAAAAAAACTGAAAATACAAATAAAAACTGAAAATACAAATAAAATCCCTTTCATGTTTAATGATTATTTGTTTTAAAGATTTGCAAATAATACTAATAATAAGCAAAAAAGCCCTTCAAACAAAAAATTCTTTTTTCTTTTAAGAGCATCAAAATAATTTAATTATATAAAAAAATATTAACTATTTTATCCCCTACGAATCTTGTAATGGCCAATAAATTCCTTGAAAAAATCGATTCTATCCTTAAGAACTTGTCTTTTGATTTGTGTGGAGAAGGGTAAAAAAAGAATTCCGAATCCACATGCTAGAGTAAACAACTAATCTCTCTCTGTTTTTTTTTTTTTATTATTATTTATAATATCATACTTAAAGTGTATGTTTATTTTTACTTACAACGTGTACATCCAAGTAACCTGCTATCCGTTCGAGAATAGAAATATATTTAAATATTATAATAGCAACTATTTTTTAAAATAAAATAAATTATTATTTTATAAATGTTTGACACCGTCAAATCAGACACTTACAAGGTTATCCATAAAAAGCTCTTCCGTACATTAACATCCAGCCACCAAAAAAATATCCCCACTTGCCGACTCGGGTATCAAATTACGAAACAATACAAACAAGTCAAAACAACTCCACCCCTATCCCACCGTTGACTGCCAGCAAAGCAAATAAAACCGCACCCGCAATCACGTGTACGCTTAACCATTTTTTAAATCCATCATTTCCTGAGTCTTTTCCTCCGGCGGGAATAGTATTTGACGGAGAAGCCTTGTCAGGACCGGGAGGCTCCCTGTACTGAGGAGGAGGAGGCTGATTAAGACTGGGAGGCAATCCAAGGCCACGATTGACGTTGATCTCAAAGGCCAATCCATGCAGGCATTGAATGCCATCATTAGCATCGGAGAAGAAATAATTCAAACCTTGAACGGTCAACGGTACTGGTATGACCAACGCTTGGTCGAACACCGTGTTGCCTCCGTTGTAGACAATCGTATCGTTATCAGACGAGTTGTCGATTGAGCAGTTTTTGAATGTTGTCAGATTGTAGGTCTGGATCACAGTCTGATTGGAGCTCGTTCTGAAAACTGACATGGGAGAATAATTTAGCAAACATCAACAATCATTCACACATGCGTAAAACAGATTTAAGACATTTGAAACTTACTAAGATAGTCGCCGAGATTGAAGGTTTGGGAGGCAGCCCAAGAGGAATAGTTATTGGCAGCGGTGTTGGTGGTGGAATTGAAGAACCAGCCGGCATTGTCGCCAACGGTGTGGTTGGTATATTTAGTGGGAGGAGCCTCGGCCGTGGCGGCGGTGATCAGGACAGCAATGATGGTTAGATGCAGAATGGTGGCCGGTCTCATGGCTGTTCACTGCGGTTTAATTTGTGTAGGGTTGCAAAGTATTAATAAAGGACGCGGTGTGTCCTGCGAGGAGTTCGGTAAAATGGAAGGAGAGTTGTGAGATTCCTTGACGCTCGGCATGTGGGTGTGAAATTTTTCTGCCTCTCGTTGTTGATGTTTCGCTATATTTAATTGAAAAATTGTGCCTGATTGCCAATATCTAATAAAAATTGCAGAGTGTTTTGGCGAGGTTGTAATATTCATATATATATATATATATATATATATAAATTAGAATATTAATTTAATAATCATAATTAAAATTCAAGATAAATTAACGTTAAATTATACAATATAACTTTCAATTATACAATATAAACACAAAGTCAAACAAATATAATCTCAAAATTAAAAAAAAAATATAAATTAATAAAAATAAAGAGGATTTTAAGGCCGGAACGATACCAAAATATTCCAGCTTAAATTTAGCTAGAATTTCCAAAATAAATTAAAATTAAAACTGAAATAAAAATAAAATCATTTTATCTCAATTTTTTTTAACGAAGTGACGACTTTGAGAGGTAGTGTTAGAGCACGAAGATTGTATATTGTATATTTTTTCTTACTACAACAGAGGGCTGCCAGCTAGCCATCAACAAGACACTGTGCGTTGTTTACTGTGCATTTATGGTCTTGCATGTTACTGCGTCAACTTCTCCTTAGATTATCAGAGTCAATGAAATTTCACCAGCTCGGTCTGTTTTTTGTTATTTATTTCTAATCTCGGGAAAACAGTTCTCCCGGTTATTTTCAAGGAGTACACAGTCCGAATAATATCTCGTCCCAGAGCCCATGGCAACACTGTAAAGAAATATAAGTTCACGTTTTCATGGGTATAGCCCGGAGAGGCTCTCTCTTATGCAATGTAATCCCAAATGTCTCACTCATGTCTATATCCTCTGGTGTCAAGCCATCAGCTATCTTCCAGTCGAAAGAGTGGATGAGAGATGCCAGCGTCAAATGCACCATCTTGTGGGCCAGTGGCAATCCAGGGCAAATCCTTCTTCCTGCTCCGAATGGAATTAGCTCGAAATCTCTTCCTTTCACGTCAATTTGGCATTCTAAAAACCTTTCAGGCTTGAACGAATCAGGATCTGGCCATAGGGCTGGATCTCTTCCCATTGCCCAGATATTGATTAGAATTTGTGTTTTTTTGGGTACTGTGAAGCCTTGCATCTCTACTTCGGATACGGCTTCATGGGGCAGCAGGAGTGGTGCTGGTGGGTGCAGCCGAAATGTCTCCTTGACAATTGCTTGAAGGTAAGGACACCTGGAGATGTCTGATTCTTGAACAGGTCCGTCGACTTCTTGGAGCTCGTTTTTGGCCTTGACCAATTTATCAGGGTTCAGTAATAACTCTGTCATTGCCCACTCTACTGTGCATGAGGTGGTGTCAGTACCCGCAATGAAAATATCCTGATGTAAACATGTAAGATAATTATTTTCAGAATTGAAGTTTAGTATGCAGAAAAAAGCTTGGTCATAATTAATTATCAATTAATCTCAGTACTTACCAGAAGCAACACCTGTATGTCAGTGAAGCTCAATTCAGTATTTTCTTCTTCGACAAGAATCAGCAGGGCATCAAGTACATCATGGCATGCCTTGGATGCCACCGAAGAAGAACGTATTCGAGTCCTCTCGTTGATGATACTATCAAAAATCTGAAGTAATCTTTTGAAATAATCATTCATCTTTCGTCTTACACCTTGTGGATCTACTAATCGAAGCACTGGGAAATAGTTGGCAATATTTGGCTTGCCAATATGTTCCATGACACCAAACACAAGATCGCTGAATTCTTGAGACAAATCAGAATTGTAACTGGCTATATCATGAGAGAAGAAGGTGTTCGAAATTAAATTAAGGACAGTAGTGAAAACAGATTTACCAATGTCAACAGCCTGTCCGCTGTTGCAATTTTCATGAACATATTCTAGCAATTCCTGAACCTTTTTTACACGGATGGCTTGGCTGGCATCCAGCCTTTGCGAAGTGAACATTTGTGTGGCAGCGAGTTTTCTGAGAAATTTCCAATGAGTCGACGCAGGCAACCATATCATTGTGTTTTTGTGGAAGTTATAGTGTTGTACATGAAGAGCATCTGGGACTGTTCTGCTGGAAAAGGCTTGGTCATGTTTCTGCAATGCTTGTTTGGCAATATCCGGAGAGGATACGACTATTGTGGTTATGGTACCAAGCTTGAGGGTCATTAAAGGCCCGTAAGTTCGTGAGAGGTGAGCAAGGGTTCGGTGGGGCTTGTCACCGAGGGCTAATATGTTTCCAATTATCGGCAATTGGCGAGGGCCGGGTGGGAGGACGGTGCGACCGGACTTCCGGCGAAGTTGAATGGATGCGATGAGGACATGCAGACATGCCCAAGTAAAAGAAATTAGTAGCAGAAGAAAAAGGTACTCCATTGGCTTCAATTGCCTGATGGTTTTTCTATGGCCTCTCTTTATTTCCTCTCTACATTGTGCTAAAGCCATGCATTTATAGATTTTTTAGAGTTTGAATTAGGATGTTTTGGAAGTGAACAAGAAAAATAAGTTTTTAATGTTTAAGAACTCGTATCGTCAACTTTTTTATCTGTTCAAAGGTGATTGCAAAGTTAGATTTTCCAGACAACGTGAATTTCATTTATTTCCCAGACAACGTGAATTTCATTTTTTTTTCCACACAAGCTGTTATTTCTATATTTTTCTGTATGCAATTAAAAGGTAAGGGAAATAAATTTAAAAATAAATTGATCTGATTAAGTGTCAAGTGCTATAAGAGCTCATCCATCATAACTTTCACTTAATTTACTACACAGTAGAAACCCACACTTGTAAACACTTGGAATGAGTGATTCTTTATAGTGTAAGATAAAAGAATTTCATTCTTTATTTATTTACAAACTACAACAATATTTGACATGAAAAAATAAGCTAAACTCATCTATTAATTCATAAAAATCCTTATTCAGTTTATGACTTCTAATTAGTTATTTTATTTAGGATTTTTGTACCGAATAAAACTATCTTTTAGCTATCCATACATGTTCAAATTTTACTGGGGAGTCATGATTTTTGATCGCTAGGTTATCAAATGCCCACTCAAACTCTATTATTTGATTAAAGACTCTTCTAGCTTGATTGATAAGTCTTATTCACGGTTGAATTTAGCTATTTTCTTCTATTTTGTCATAAATCATCATTGTTTTCCATGATGAACACACATAAAATACATTGACGTGAGATGCATCACTATACACAATCCTAAGAAATGAATTTATTGGCTATGACTTGCTTGAAATGAAGATATGATTCAGCAAAGATTTGATATGGATCAAGTGTTAAAGACTCGGGTAGAGGCAGCCAAACATAGAATGAAACAGATCACAGAAAAAGGCAGGTCTAAAACAGAATTTCAAGCAAGAGATTAAGTAATTCTTAGAAAAACAAGTTTAGCTTTAAGGAGGAGCATCAAACTAAATTCCAGGTTTTATAGCCCTTTTATAATTATACACACGGTTGGACGGTATAGTTTTAGAATTGCATTATTATGGCATCAATGAAGACAAAACGCTAGAACTAACAGCCACAACTAATGCAGCAGGAAGAATTAAGGCAGTAAAAGCAGTTGTTTGAATTCTGGGTATTTGTGAGAATTATAAGAAATATGACGATCAAGTAATAAAAGCATTTCTATAGCCTTGCATTCTTAAACATTTTGCATTTATAGATTTTTTAGAGTTTGAATTAGGATATTTTGAAAGTGAACAAGAAAATAAGTTTTTAATGTTTAAAAACTCGTATCGTTAACTTTTTATCTGTTCAAAGGTGATCGGCTCATCCTATGTTGTACAACAAAAAGTTACGTCCGTAACATTGTTACCTTTCTTCTCGTCAATTTCATTTACTTTTCCTGACAAGCTGTCGGGGTCGGGGGTTTGGAGTTCACATGACCACACAAAACGAATCATTTTTACGAGGGAATGAACATGCAATAAACATGCATAAGTACCGTATAGGATGTGATTGGTTACGATAATTTACTTTTGGAAAACTATTTTAAATTTTTTTTGTATTTTTGATTTTTAAAAAGTTGGTCAACGAAAAATACTTTTCAATCAAAGAAAAATTTAGCTTGGTTTTCGTGAAAGTGTTTTTGGAAAATTTGGGCGAAAACATTTCGAAAGTTATGAAAAATTTAGAAATATCATTATTTGTTGATTATATCAAATTTGATCCTCAAACTTTTGATTGATATATATAATTTGTTTTGAATATTATTTTTCAATTCCATCTCTTAAAATTTATTTTTATATTAATTTTGGTCCATATTTTTATAATTGCTATTTGATAGGTCCAGTCAAGAGCTAAGTTTCTACCGCCAAAGTTTCACAGTATTCTCTTTGGGTGAGAATGAACCACAAGATAAATTTAGGATAGAATATTTGATTGATTGCCCTCTATTCCTTTCCTTGCCATGTTTATAAATACATCAGCTTCCTATCCTTATTCATCTACGGTTACATTATTGAATTGAAAAGTAAATGGAAATACAATGGAAGTAACTACTTACATTAATGGTGTAATTGATAACTGGTCCTTTAACACCACAGTAACTGATGCTTTAATGTTTGTCTTCAAACCTCTTTATTGTCAGCAACCGTTACCCTTGTGTATGATCATGCTTGTCTTGTTTACTCTTGTGTATGATCATTCTTGTCTTGTTCTTGCTCTTGTAAAGGCTGCACTTCCCCTACATACTTGGGATTCGGTTTATGGTCCCTCTCCGATCTTGAGGGCTTATCACTATTTGTTTTTTCTTATCATTCTTTTATTGAAAATTTTTATCTATCAAATTTGGTCCTCATTTTTTTTTGTTACTTATTTTATTTGAAATAATTTATGAAATGTTAATTATTATTATTTTAATTTATTCACTTTTCATTTTTTTTAATTTTTTAGATTTGATCTTTATTATTTTGATTATTATTTATTTTATTTGAGATAATTTATGAAATTATATATTTTTTTCAAATTTCATTCTCATTCAACCTTTTAATTTATAAGATTTGTTCCTCATTATTTTAATAAACTTGAAAAAAATTAATTTATTAATAAATTATTTTCTAGTTTATTTTTCATAACACAAACACTGGAAAGTGTTTTCCAGTTCATTTTTCATAACACTTCCAAACATCAGAATTCACTTTCCAAAAGAAAACCACTTTCCAGCAAACAAACGGGGCCTTAATTCAATAAAATGAAGGAAAACATTTATTTAATCCTCTTCCTTCCATCGCCGAACCCGAACAAATATCTCCTTCCCAGTTTCCATCTATCTTCTTCTGTTATTTTTCGACGGAGTCAAGTCTCTTCTTTCCTATCTTTCTTTAAATTTTAAATATATTAAAATAGTAAATAAAAATATTTGATTTATCACAAAATATTCAAAACTTCAAAAATATTTAATAAAGTTTGGAATTCATACAAGTTTTAAACTATAGATATGTAAACTATTTCAACACAAATGTAATAATAGAATCTTAGCATACATACTAAGTATATCTTCAAATGTGCACTTGATTTCAAATCAAACTTCTAGCATGCATTCTAATAATAAAAATATTTATGTTTAAATTAAACAAAAGAGGATTACTTGTTGAAACACTTTAAAATTATAAGATTCTTGTCGTTGTTAAAGATGAATTCTTTGTTCATAATCTATATGCATTTCTAAACAAGGTTTTTGAACCAAAATAAAAGGACTCACTCAATTATGTGGGTGTTTGGGGCTGCAGTTCAACTCTGTGGTGCGTTGAACCGCAGCCCCAAAAGCTAATATAACCAAGCAGGGACCCGGCTTTTAACTGTGGGTCCCACTAAAACTTAAATCGTCCAGCGGATGCAAAAGCACTGAGAGCTGCTTTTGCATCCGCGATCAACATCAAATAATTACTTTAATAAATCTTATATAGCCGCACAACTCGTCTTCTCCATCTCTCTCCCCACCGATCCTTCTCCCTCAACCCAAATCCCACCGTCCCTTCTCCCTCACACCCAAATCCCAACGTCCCTTCTCCTTGAACCCAAATCCCACCGACACCCACCTTCTTTACCAAAATCAGTCCACTCTATATCTGATCTCTGCTGCCCATCTCCCCCATGGCCTTTGCCTCACGCCACGATACTTTTTCTCTTCTGGATAATAGTACTTATCCCTTGAGTTTTTTTTCACAGCTTGTTGTCTTGATGATTTTGTCGCATCCCTTGCTGCTCTGTCGCTGCAATTTTTCATTCTTATCTCGTTGATATGCTTTTTAATTCTTGGATGTTGGATCTTGGGTTCCTCATTTTCATCTCTAGACGAGTCCATTGCATTGGCATCAGTTACTGAAGTCCTTACAATTCTTGTGGCTTTTGAGTCCTCCCATCTCACCAGCTTGTTGGTCACGATTTTATGCTCTGTGTATTTGGTAGAAAAGCGATCCATTCTTTTGATGTGATCAGGTCTCATATGGGTTTGGTGAAATGAAGTACTGACGATGAGAACTGAGGAGCTATCGAGAGTTTCGATTGCGAGGAAGAGTCAAAATGTCAAAAGGCTTGTGAATCACATTTTTGACATGCAACGCTTTTTCCTATGGTTTAGCAAGTGTGAAATCGTGAAATGAAATCTCCATTAGATTTATAATATAATCGGCTTTTTTTTTTATTAATAATGGTTGCAGACTTTTTATAGTTGGGGTGGATACTTGGTTGTTGTGTGTTATATGGACTTTGTTGAGGAGATGGCGGTGGATATGGATATGATGGTGCTAGAGGATGTTCGTATTGATTCCATGAAGATGAAGAAGTGGTTGAACCATAAGAAGGATATTCTCTCCGTCTTGACCCTTTCGAAGCTTTTACCTCCCATCAGCAGGCTAATTGAATCCAAACAGAGAAAAAAAAGAAGCAAAAAACAAAACTAACAATCGCATAATGTTTTTTTTTTTAATTTTGAGGAATTAACAATCAAAAAACATGTATGTTTATCTATATAAAATACAAGTGAAGATTGTTATTATAATTATTAATAAATATATATACGAGATTATTCCAACAAAATAGTATATATATATATATATATATATATATATATGTGTGTGTGTGTGTATATATAAATGTGTATTTTTAATTAATTGCACAAGTTGACAACAATATAAAAGCATGGTAACCAAACACACAAAGCTGTTTTTCATTAAACTCAATCTCAACCACAGCTTTAACCAAACACAAATTTCGAGTTATGAACCACGCTTAAAAGCACTTTTCATAAACCGACTTTTTTCAACCTCAACCACAACAACAGAATAATTGTGCCAAAAGGCTCTATATCTCAACAAAGTTAGCTTTAGCTTTATATTTGAGATGAGGCATAAAAAACTAGAAGAAAACATTAAAAATAAAATGGCAAAGGGTGTTAGAATCTAGAAAAATCTTGTATTTTATAATGAATTTTGAAAATTTAATTTTTGTATTATTAACCTTATTGGACTTATATGAGAATAATTATGTGTTTGTGGACTGTCAAATAAGGTGAAGTCTAATTAAAAATGATCTGCTAAGTATTTTTAGACAATTGGGTTTTGGTGTATCTAATAGGGTGTAGACCTTTAATGTGTATAGATTAAGGGGCTATTCCTATTTTAGTGATGAGTTAAAATAGAAATACCAATGGGTGGGAATGCCAAAAGGCATGAATACCAAAAGACAATTGGTTGCCTATATATATGATCATGACCCCTAGATTACATGTGTTACATTCTCACACTGGCATCCTATTATCAGAGAGAAAATAAGGCTAAGGTTAGAGAGAATCAAAGGGCTCTCTAAGGTGAACGTGTTAATCTGGAAGGCTATCCGTATGACTCTAGATAGCGACTTCCATATATAGATTCAGGTACGCTTATGCTTTATAGTTTATGTATTTTATGCGTTCTTGATAATTCGATATGAATATCATTTCTTTATACTATGAAATGCTAGATCTAACAAGTGGTATCAGAGTCATTTCAAGTTGAATTATTAGGAAAACAATTGGAAAATCAAAATGAATTGGCAGCCTACAATCGGCTGCCAATGTTATGGTTGAAGAGATAAATCGAATCTGTTGAAATTCACGGATTAAGGCAACTATACAATAATTATAGCAATTCTAAAATCAATTACTTTAAAGTAAAAAGATAAAAGAGAGAAATTGCTAACTTGGTTTTTAACGTGGTTCGGCAATCCTACATCCACGACTCAAGTATCAACCCGTACTTGAGTATTGTATTCTCTTACTAGTCCAAGTAACAAGATTACAATTTCCGCTTGATGAATCCACACCAAGACTTTTACACCAGTACCAAAAGTACCAAAAGTTTGATGATGTACCCTCTTCAAGATTTCCTTTTCCCACTTGAAGATGTACCCTCTTCAAGATTTTTCCTTGGTGATGTTCCTCACCGAGTACCAAGAGTTTTATACTCAACTCTCAAGAGTTTCACAATGGTTGTTTTTGTAAAACAACAATACACTCTTAATAGTGTGGATATTACAAATGAAGATCTATGATCTCTTTCTCTCACTTAATAGCACTTAGAATATTTGAAGGTGTTTAAGTGTAGTGAGAATGAGAAATACTCTTTGTGTTAGGATATGAAGATTTAAACACAAATATGAGTATTAATGAGGATTGGTGATATGAAGGTGTTTAAGCACTACTTATTGCCTCACTATAAGATATGAAAGTTGTGTGTACTTAAGTTTGCAATTAAGAGGCCTATTTATAAGTTTCAAAGAGAAACTAGCCGTTTATAGCCGTTTGAAACTAGTCGTTTATAGCCATTTGAAACTAGCCATTTATAGCCGTTTCAATCTAGTCGTTTATAGCCGTTTGAATGCAACTGTCATATCAAGCGGTCGACCGGTTCATCCGAAACTATATCTTGACAAATTATGTTTTCTTAATTTCTTGAACCGATTGATTATGACTTAAACCTCTAATCATCAAACCCTTTTAATGAATGCAATGTGAAGTGTGTGAGTTCATTTTAATTTGTGCTATCAAGGTAGAAATTGAGATTTACATAAAGCACTAAAATGAACACTTATTCTAAGTCTTCACTTGCTTGCATCTTGGACTTCCTGGAGTGATTTCTTCGTGTACTCCATTATGCTTGTTGATGTATTCTTTGTATAATACCTGTTTATAGCTTAATCTCATCCAAGCATATTATTAGTCCATTTTCTTTTTATTGTTATCATCAAAATATATAAAAGCATATAAGTGTGACATTATATGTCAACAATCTCCCCCTTTTTGATGATGACAATAAACAGAAACACTTAGATAAAAAAACTTGAGTCTCCCCTTATATTTTGTAATGCAATATATAAGAGACATTGAACATTTTTAGCAATTTAATCTAAGTAAAAATATCATATGCAATTTCAAGAAAAAATCATTTTTCTCCCCCTAAATATATGCATATAAATTTTTCATATTCTCATATTTTTCTCCCCCATTATTGATGCATTTGATATTTTCATCATATTCTCTCCCCCTTTGGCATCAACAAAAAGAAAATTAACATTAAAAACATAATATTTAATAACAATATATATCCAAAATGAAAAGCATAAATACAAAAAGCCTCATGAGACAAAATCTCTAAGGAGGATGAGAACTGACATACCTTAGCCCCTTTGGCGGCTTAAAGGATTTACTTACCAACTCTTGTTGATTGCTTGAGCTTGGTTGGTCCTTCTTGGTTAGGGATGGTTTCTCATTTTCGATTTCCATGAAGCACATGTTTGCCACATGTTCTTCTTCATCACTGGAGCTTGAGTCCGAGTCATCGCTCCATGTTGCTTTCAAAGCTTTCTTTTGAAAGCGATTTTTCTTCTTCATTTGAAGAAGGGGACAATTGGTTTTGATATGTCCCAACTTGTTGCATTTGTAGCATCTCAGAGTTTCTTTACTTGATGCTCCCTCCGTTTTGTAGTTCTTAAATGCCAAGTTTTTCTTTGGCCTTTCTTCTTGATCTTGATTATCCATAGATATCTTGTGAGTCATTAGAGAACCGATAAGCTCCTCTAATGGTAATTTTGTAAGATCTTTAGCTTCTCGTATTGCTGTCACTTTAGCTTCCCAAGCTTTTGGTAGAGATCTCAGAATCTTACTTACAATATCTGCATTTGTGTAAGTTCTACCAAGAGCATGTAAACTATTTGTAATACTAGTCATACGAGTAAACATACTAGTTATGGATTCATATTGCAACATTTTAAATAACTCATATTGATGAACTAACATATCAATTTTTGATTCTTTTACTTGATTAGTTCCTTCATGAGTTACTTCTAAAGCATGCCATATATCCCTAACATTTTTACAAGAAGATATTCTATTAAATTCACTTCTATTTAATGCACAATATAAAGTATTCATTGTTCTAGCATCTACAGAAAGTAATCTTTTATCTAGGTCAGTATATTCTATTATGCTTTTTGGAATCTCAATACCATTTACAGTTTTAAGTGGTCTATGAGGTCCATTTTCAATAGAAAGCCATAAATCAAAATCTATAGATTGAAGATATATTGTCATTCTAGCTTTCCAATAGGCATAATCATCACCATCAAAAAATGGTGGTCTAGATGTTGAAGCACCTTCATTTCGGAGATTATAGCTAGTAGTTGTCATTCTACTCAAAGTCTAAGCAAACTTAATAACCGAGAACTAGGCTCGATACCAATTTTTAAAATTCACGGATTAAGGCAACTATGCAATAATTATAGCAATTCTAAAATCAATTACTTTAAAGTAAAGAGGTAAGAGAGAGAAATTGCTAACTCGGTTTTTAACGTGGTTCGGCAATCCTACATCCACGACTCAAGTACCAACCCATACTTGAGTATTGTATTCTCTTACTAGTCCAAGTAACAAGATTACAATTCCCGCTTGATGAATCCACACCAAGACTTTTACACTACTTGAAGATATGTCCTCTTCAGGATTTCCTTTTTCCCACTTGAAGATGTACCCTCTTCAAGATTTTTCCTTGGTGATGTTCCCTCACCAATACCAAGAGTTTTATACTCAACTCTCAAGAGTTTCACAATGGTTGTTTTTGTAAAACAACAATACACTCTTAATAGTGTAGATATTACAAATGAAGATCTATGATCTCTTTATCTCACTTAATAGCACTTAGAATATTTGAAGGTGTTTAAGTGTAGTGAGAATGAGAAATACTCTTTGTGTTAGGATATGAAGATTTAAACACAAATATGAGTATTAATGAGGATTGATGATATGAAGGTGTTTAAGCACTACTTATTGCCTCACTATAAGATATGAAAGTTGTGTGTTCTTAATTTTGCAATTAAGAAGCCTATTTGTAAGTTTCAAAGAGAAACTAGCCATTTATAGCCGTTTATAGCCGTTTGAAACTAGCCGTTTATAGCCGTTTGAATCTAGCCGTTTATAGCCGTTTGAATCTAGCCGTTTATAGCCGTTTGAATGCAATTGTCATATCAAGCGGTCGACCGGTTCACAACGGATAACCCAAGCGGTCGACCGGTTCATTCAGAACTCTATTTTGACAAATTATCTTTTCTCAATTTCTTGAACCGATTGATTATGACTTAAACCTCTAATCATCAAACCCTTTTAATGCATGCAATGTGAAGTGTGTGAGTTCATTTTAATTTGTGCTATCAAGGTAGAAATTGAGATTTACATAAAGCACTAAAATGAACACTTATTCTAAGTCTTCACTTGCTTGCATCTTGGACTTCCTGGAGTGATTTCTTCGTGTACTCCATTATGCTTGTTGATGTGATCTTTGTATAATACCTGTTTATAGCTTAATCTCATCCAAGCATATTATTAGTCCATTTTCTTTTTATTGTTATCATCAAAATATATAAAGCATACAAAGTATGACATTATATGTCAACTGAATCTTGATGTAAATTTTTTGATTTTTTTTGTTTCATGATGTAAAAATATGTATTTACTTTAACGTGTAAATGTAATTGAATCTTTGTTATATTATAAAATATTATTTTATATTATCTGAACTATATATATTTGCTTCTAAATATTAATAATATTCATGAAAAATATTTATTTATAATTATTTAAGAAATTAAATAAACAATTTCATAAACAAATTAAATAAACAATCTTTTTTACAAGCTTTTCGTTGCCTATTTGCAATAACGTATTGACAACGGAACACATCCGTTGCAAATAAATATTTGCAACGACCTCTTTTCTTGTTTGCAAGGAACACATCCATTGCAAACACCCCCCATTTTTAGTAGTGACTCTATGCATATCTTTTTCCTAAAAGCATTAGTATAATTAATCCTTTACATGTCAAACAACTGTTCTCTGTTGCTAAAATATCGACTAATATTTAGCTTCCAAAACTCCCCCCTCAAGCTGGATCAAGGGGATTAATAAATCCAAGCTTGGCCAACGATCGGTGAAAATGAGCGAAGTTAGGGATTTTGTGAACACATCGGCAAGTTGATTGTGATCTGCGGACGTAACAAGTTTGAATAATCTGAGATTGAACTTGTTGATGAATAAAATGATAATCAACTTCAATGTGTTTTGTTCTTTAATGAAACATAGGATTGGCTGCAATATGCATGGCAACTTGGTTGTCATAGAACAGGATCATAGGGATGCTACTTGCAAAACTTAGTTCAGATAGGAGACCTTTAAGCCAAATTAACTCAGAAGCAGCTGATGCCATGGCACGATATTCAGCTTTGACGAGTAGAACATGCAATAACATGTTGCTTCTTGCTTCGCAAGAGACAGGATTACCACTAACAAACATACAATAACTAGTAGTTGACTTACAATCAATAGCATTTGTACCCCAATCGAATCACTATATCTGATTATCTGAGTGTGACCATTTTTAGCCATAGCAATTCCACGTCCAATAGAACCCTTCAGATAGCGTAGGATGCGCTTGACAATACTCAGATGGAAAATAGTAGGTGCATGCATAAATTGGCTAACAAGACAAACTGTGTAGGCTATATCAGGCCGTGTAATAGTAAGGTAAATAAGCTTACCTACAAGATGTTGGTAGTGATTGATGGACTGAAGGGGCTCACTATTTGTGGTAAGCTACAATTTACTATCCAATGGAGTAGGAGTAGGCTTGGTATCCATCATCTCAGCATATTTGAGTAAATCAAGAACATATGTGCGTTGGTTAAGAAATAACCCTTTATGAGAAGTTGTCATTTCTATTCCAAGAAAATATTTCAATCTTCTAAGATCTTTAATTGAAAAATGACGTTGTAAGTTGGCTTTGAGACGTGATATGGTCTCATCATTATTTCCTGAAATAATAAGATCATCAACATAGATAAGAACCACCAATGTTTCCTTAGGTCCAAGATGAACAAATAAGGATGAATCCGCATTACTCCTTTTGAAACCGAGTTTTTCAAGGACAGAGCTTAATTGAGCATGCCAAACACGTGAAAACGGCTTCAAACCATAAAGTTATTTGTGTAGTTGGCATACTAAGGTAGGATCTGCAGCTCGAGGATGACCGAGAGGTAATTTCCTGTTAACTTCTTCCTCAAGGTTCCCAAGCAGAAGTCATTCTTTACATCCATCGACATATTAACCATCCTTTGTTTACGACAACCGATAGGAAAACACGAATAATGTCCATCTTTGCAATAGTTGCAAAGGTTTCCTTATAATCCACTCCAAAAGTTTGAGTGAATCCTCGAGCTACAAGGCGTGCCTTGTGTTTGTCGATGGTGCCATCTGAATTAAACTTTATTTTATACACCCACCGATCGCCAACAACATGTTTTCCTTCGAGAAGCAATACTCCAAGTTTGATTCCGAGCAAGAGCTAGGAGTTAATCATTCATGGCACGTTTCCATTCATCTTGTTTATTAGCTTCCGAAAGTTTCGTGGCTCTTGAACATTCGAAATAGCCGAAAGAAATGTTGTATGATTAGGTGAGAGTTGTTGATATGTAATGGATTTTGAAATAGGATGTCTTGTCTGCAAAGGTGACAAAATCTTGCATTCTAATTTGGGAGCAAGATTATGAACTGGATTTTTACGAGTCTAGGGCAAAGGAATAACATGATTCTCCAATTCAGATTGCTCATTTTGGGGATCGCCTCAAGATTATCCATAATGGGGTTAACAACCCTTATGCTAGAAGAAGGATCTGCAGTAGACACAAGAATACTACTACCGGAATTTGCGTCGGGTTCAAAGTGTGCATGCTCTTTCTCGATTCTAAAATGGTTTGACCGAAGCTCTCTTTACTCGAGGGCTTATTAGTGATTGATGAGGAGTTGTTGCTTGGTTGCAAGAGGTAAAGTCGAGCGAGACACCGTGTCTGTAGGAGCTGGATAAGGCGGAGGAAAAATATCATTTGAAGATGTTTGTTGACTTGTCTCACCATAATATGGAATAGTTTCTTCAAATTGAACATCCCTTGATATGAATAGTTTTCGGGAATGAGGATGATAACATTTATATTTCTTGGTTGAAGAATATCCCAAGAAAATACAATTAGCAACCTTTGGGTCAAGTTTATCACGATTTGGAGCCTAGATATGCACAAAACATGTGCAGTCGAACACCCTAAATGTGATATGCCAGGTGATTGTTTCGCAAAACTTCAAGTGGTGATTTAAACAACAATACACGGCTAGGTAGCCGATTAATTATATATGCAGCAGATAATACTCCTTGAGACCGAAGGATTTGGGAACATGCATTTGTATCATTAAAGCTCGAGTTTTTCTAGCAAATCTCTATTTTTACGTTCAATCGCCCCATTCTATTAGGGTGTGCCAACACAACTGGACTGATGTAAAATGCCATGAGAAGCTAGATACTGTGTCATTTTTTGAGACATGTATTTGGTGTCATTATTAGATCTAAGAATTTTAAGTTTCATAGAAAATTGAGCCATGACTAGCATATGAAAATCCTTAAAAAACATCAACAACCTCACTTTTGAATTTTAAGAGATATATCTAAGTTAATATCAACGAAAGTAATAAAATACTTGTAACCATCAAAAGATTCAATAGTTAGTCCTCAAACATCAGAATGTACAAGCTCAAACATCTCATTAGCTCTAGATATAGAGGATGGGAATGGCAATCTGGTGGATTTTGATAGATGACATGTATCACAAGTGATGTTTCTTGCATCTAAATGTGGCATTAACTTTGCAAGGACATTCTGGAAAGGATGGGCTAAACGTTGATGCCACTTGATCCTAACTAAGGGAAGAAAAGGCAGAAATTTGAGCATGCTTAGGATTATTTGAAAAATAATAAAGCCCTTGAAAAAGGAAACCTTCACCAATCATCCTCTTTGTAGCGCGGTCCTGAAAAAAAACTCGGTGAGAGTCGAATATAACACGACAATTTAGTGTTTTGGTGAATTTTCCAATGGAAAGTAATTGAAATGGAAAAGATGGAACATATAACACCAAAGACTCAATATTTTCAGAGAGCAATTTAATTTTCCCTTTACCTTTGATGAGGACATTTTCCATTTGCAATAGAAATATGAGTCGGGGTAGTGGTTTTTCAAAATGATGTAAGCTAGTCATTTTATTTATTGTGTGATATAAGGCACCCAAATCAATGACCCAAAAATTATGCACAGATACTAACAACTAAAGCGGTTTTAAAAGCGATCAAAATACCTTCTAAATTCTCTTGTGATAGATGATCGAGTTTGCCAGAAACCAACAAACTTACCTGAATTTCCATAGAATCGAGTTGCTTGAGGTCGTCAAGATGGCATCACCTTTTTCTTTAAGGTAATTGGCAAAATCATTAAGAAGAGCAGACGGGTTGGTAGAAAAGCTTCTTGAAGAATAATTATCAGCGAGGCAAACAACAATGTGAGTTATATACCCATGATCCTTTTGAAGTCCGCTCTCCTTTTCAAAATTGGGTTTTAATTCTGGATGAAGAATCCAACACTGCCTGATTGTGTGACCAAGATTATGGCAATGAGTGCATTTCAAATCTGGTCGTTTTCCCTTGTAAGCTTTATTCATCTGTCTGGTAACATCATATGCACGGGTTTCTGGTAAGGTGATTTTGGGTCTTGGGTTCATGACTTTTCTGCGAGCTTCTTCTCGTTGTATTGTCGCACATACACTCGTAAGGGATGGAAGGTCAAAGTTCATCAATACTCGACTTCGAAGATCTTCATAATCTGTGTCATAACCCAATTTTGGGTCATCCCCCAAAACTACCTGAAAATAAAAAAATAAAAATGAAAAGGGTTTGTGTCGATAGAAAAATCAAGGTGAAATTGTGGATGTTTTCGAAAGATCGATTGTACCTCTTTTGTGCCTAGAAATGAAGAAAACGCAGATCTAAGGCTAAAGTAATTTATTATCGGATAAACTTACGCATGAACTAAGTCGTAAGATATAATTATATTTTTATGGGCCAATTTAATTTAATCATTGGTTAATATAAAAGTATAATTATGTTTGAAAATTAATTTAGGTCCAATTGAAGGGTTTAATTAAGTGTAGTGAATTTAAATCCAATTGGGGTGTAGGAAGAGAAAATGCAAATAGAAGGACCAAATTGTATTTTTACCCCTAAAAAACACCCCTTGTCACCTGCACCGATCGAAAAGCCATCGCCCTCGCCGCCACCAGTCGTCTTCCCTAGTTGCCGACCGACCACCGCTTGTCGCTGGAAAGCCTGCTGTCGCCGTTGTTAGCCGATCGTTTGTTTACAACGGTAACCTCGGCTGAGGGCTATAAAAACCAATGAAAAAAAAAGAAACAGGGGTAGGAAGATTTTACATACATTTTAAATTTCTGATTTCCTCGCACCCTCCCTCTTTCGATTTTTCTCTTCTCTCTCTCTCTAAAGAAGCAGACCGAAACTCTCTCTCTCCCTTCTCGACATGTCGACCATCGTCAGTCGACCACCCAATCCTGCCTTTGACACCACCTAGGCCTCAACGTCGTCCCGGTCTTCAAACCAAGCATCCCGACCACCCTCTTTGGCGAAGAAGACAAAGCGACCCGACGCTAGCAAGCACAACCCATCAACTTCAAACCCCATTCCGGCCACCACAGGCCACTATTTCCAACACCGTCATGACCAAAAGAGCCACCTCAATATCCTCTACACAAAGGTACTAATCGTTTCACATTTCAGTCATACTCCAAAATCTCAATTTATTACTGTTTATCGTCCCTACATGAAATTCGTCCGATTCATCGTTCACTAAACAATAATACGTTGAGCCAGGCTTTGTGTCCGGCCCGGACATTTTAGAGGCGAGCCGTGAGCACAACCCCATCTGTGAGGGCCATGAGCCCATCCCTAAACAAATAAATAAAAATATAAAAAATAAAATAAAATGAAAAACAAATTTTGTAAATATATATATATATATACTTATAAAATATTTTAAAATGTATTTGTTTTAAAATAAGGCCAATACACTAGCATATTTTTTTAAAAAATCTTTTGTTTCAAAAATATATTACCTTACATGAATTTTGCAAAAAAAAATCATTTCTCGCATTTTATGGATGTTTACAACTTGTTTGTAAAATCCAAGGGTATTGGCCAATATTCCAAAAATTATATAAAAAAAATCTTTTTTTGGTGATTCACATCATTCCCCGTTGGTATTTGGATAAATAAATTTTAAAAGGGTTAATATCCAAAATATTCGGCTGTGATAATATGCTATCATTCATTGTGGGTGTTTGGATGAATAAATCCTAAAGGGTTAACATCCAAAATATTCGGCGGAGATGATATGCTATTATTGTTTGGCGGTGTTTGGATAAATAAATTATAAGGGGGTTAATATCCAAAATATTAAGCGGAGATAATATATCATCATCATTTAACCAATATTTTTTTAAAAAAATCAATATCATAGCAATCATAAGACAAACAAAAATACCAAGCAACTTACCTTAGGTATGGCGTACTAGGGGTGCTTAAACCTTCCCTTTACGCAACCAGTCCCTTATCCTAAAATTTACGAAAGACCAGTTTAGGTTTCCTAATAACCATAATACTAGGTGGCGACTCCCTTTCACAAAAATAAAGATAATCCCCCCAACATTGAATTTCCGCTCACGGACTAGGCTTGATAATTTTGTTTGTGTATAATATGTTATTGTTTTTATATTATTATGAATGATATTTTTGAAAGAAGTTTTAGCACGCATCCTTACATCCTGTCATTATAATATGCCTTGTAATGCATCACTTTTATTATCTTGAGAGCACACACGAAACTTTAAGTTAGGTGGGGACTAGCGACTTACCTATGACTTGAGTCAAGGTTGAAATTTTATTGGAGGCTCAGTATCGACCTATCAAATCTCTATCAACAAGTTTCTTCAACTTTTGTTTTTGGCATCACATGAGCAAATGACCGGGTTCTACCTAGCCATGATAATAAACCTATGATCATTGCTCTGGCGTGTGGGTTGATAAGCCCAATCACATCAGCTTCCTAAAACAGAGAAGCTGGAGGGGCGTTGATTTTGTCACCGTAGACTGACACTTATGACACTTGCGGACATAGCCAATTCAATCCTTTTCTAATGCCATCCAAAAATAACCAGCTCTTTCTATTTTCTAGCCACCATATATGGATTTCTCGTAACACACCTTTGACTTTAACTTTATCTAGGCATCTCAACAAAGTCCCGTTAGATGATTTCTTATACAAAATCTCCTGTTAAGATAAGAATCTATTTCCAACCTCCTCATAGTCTTATTTTTATTTTGGATGTCCCCATGGATAAGCTTGGTTTTGGATGGAATTATTGATATCGCAGATACCAAGGGTTTTCATCTATTTCTCTTTCAATTGAGCAACGATGAATTGGGTTATTTCGACATCAATGTGTATTGACTGCAAGTTTTGTCTTAAGTCTATTCTAACCATAGAAGCTAATGTGTCCAAAGCATCCACAAACTGATTTTCTTCCCTTCGTAGATGTGTGACTAATTTTCTCAAATTCTTTAGCTAGTTTAGATAGATATTCTTGGTAAGGAATTAGCTTTTTGTGCCATTTTTATCTGATTGTAGCCCAAAACCTGTCTATATGTGGAGCTACGAGTTGTATTGTCAACTAAATTGTCTATAGGCGAGGAACATTATCTTTAGAGCTAACACGATTTAATTCCCTAAAGTCCACACATACTCTAATTTCTTGGGACTTTTAAATTTCCTGTATTTTTCTCTTAATACTTCCATTATGATAAGCCTAGTTGTATGCAACAATTAATTACTTTTATTTCTTTATAACTTTTATGAATTTTGATACATCAGATCCTTAGTAGAATTATCTATTCAAGTTTCTTTAACAACCTGGATAAGTAAAGGACTGCTTCCTTTTCTACATCTAATTATGGGTTTTATAGATATGTTTTTTTGGTACATGTTGGATTTGAGTTCTAATCATTGGTCATCGTCAAAGAAGCTATGATATGTTATCGTGTAAAATTGGCAATTTGATTTGCCCTTTATCTACGACTTTAATCATTGTCATTTTGTAGATAACAACTACCCGTGACTAAGATATTGTTTCTATTTGGTCGACTTCTAAATGCGCAGATACATTGTCGACTTGGTTTGTGATTCTGTTCAGTATACACATCGTTGGTTTTTATAAAGTGCATTTCGATTGAAGGATCTCCCGCTTTTTCATTCCGGACCTTTTTCAACTTGAGTTAATGAAAGATCTCCTTTTCTACTATTTAGTTTTCCAATTTAGACAAGACATTGAGGATAATATAGATTCTCATGTCCTCTTTAAGCACCTCACTTTTTAAGTCAAGCGGTAGTAGTACTAATTATCATCTCGAATTTTGAGGGTGAGAATGACTTCAATTAATTACGGGAACCCCAAAGACGAAATTGAGGAATGTAATTTATAATTTTTTTTTTGTTTTTTTTTGTTTTGTCTTGTTTTTTTTTGTACTACCACTATGTTTGACACCCATTGTGGATATTTGTTTGCTTCTAAAAAACAGTGTTTCGTTTTTTTTCAATTTCTGCATTTACCTTGATTAGAACTTTTATATAGGTTCTTCTTAGCTTTTGCTTAATTGACTTGAATTTTTCTTCTAGTGGTACCCCTATTTAACCCAAGCATATCTTCGTAAGACCAAACATCTACATAATCTTTAAGCAGTGTAATCAAGTCCTCTCTTTATTTCTACATGATCAGTGTAATCAAGCTCTCTCTGGCTTTCTTCATTACCCATATTTATGGTTTCAAGTTCCTCTTTAGCGGGTTTCCAAACTCATTCATGTTGTTCTATTAATTTTGTGAATTCTCTAATGTTATATTCATCCACTTGTTCGTCCTCTACATCTGTTATGTATTTTAAAATTCGGTCATTTATTCTCAGTGTAACGTGCAAATGTTATTGTAAGATATATTTTTGTGGTGCACAAGATAAGAAAATTTTTGAAAATACATGATCTCTTTAAAAGAAATATTTTGGCTTGAAAACAAAGATAAGATCCAATTGATGTCTTAAGCCATGATTGTCAATAAAACAAAACAAATTAGGAAATGACAAACCACATAGAAAACATCATAATTTAACAAGTATTGTTGATTACATTTTGAGCATCAATGAAGCCTTTTTGGATTTCCCAACTTTAGAACTTATCACTTCCGACTAGCTTTTGATCGAAGGTACTGGTAGCAACTTCTAGGACCTTTCTTCATTTTCCATCCTTTTCTTAGTCGAGTATAGTGGGTTTCAACAGGGAGACCTATGTTTCTCGGTTGACGATGCGTGCTCAAATGTATGAGAAAATGCATGATATGATGCATAATTGTGAAAAAATGCTTTATTTAGTTTTTTTCATTTTATGAAAATAATAATAATAATAATAATAATATGGAGCATATACCTTAAAAATAGGCTCTAATTCCTTTATGTGAGACATGGGGTAAGTTTACTATTTGGCCTATAAAGAGGGTCTCTCGCTGTCCAGTGATCACCTTCGTAAAGGCGATATGGGGGTTTAGCAGATAGCGGGATGGTACGTATACCAAACACTACCAGTCTAAACACTCAGCGAAAAGTTGAGGTTTACACAAACTTTAACCTTGTCTCAAGTCATAGGTAAGCTGTTAGTCCCCCACTTAACTTAAAGTTTAGTGTGTGTGCTCTCAAAATAATAAAAGTGATGTCTGACAAGGCATATTATGATGACAGGATGAAAAGATGTATGCTAAAGCTTCTGAAGAATATAAACCATCCATAGCAATAAAATAACATATCATAAACAAACAAAATTATCAAGCCTAGTCCAAAGTCCCTAGTGGAGTCGTCATTCTGTCGCACCCCAAAAAATGAGCGGCGAGCACATAACGACTCTCCCGCAATGTGGCGGGGATTCAAATGTCGAGGATTATCTTCATTTTTATGAAAGGGAGTCGCCACCTAGTATTATGGTCACTAGGAAACCCAAACTGGTTTTCGGAGATTCTAGGGTAAGGGATTGGTTGCGTAAAGGGAAGGTTTTAGCACCCTAGTACGCTCTACCTAAGGTAAGTCGCTTGACGTTTTGTTTGTCTTATAATTGGTATGATATTAATTTTTTTAATATGATGATATATTATCCCGCTGAATATTTTGGATATTAACCTCGTAGGATTTATTTATCCAAATACCAACGAGTGAATGATATGAATCACCAAAAGAGTTTTTATAATTTTTGGAATATTGGTCAATACCCTTTGGATTTTACAAACATGTTGTAAAAATCCATAAAATGCAAGAAATAATTTTTCTTTGCGAAATTCATGCTAAAATACATTTTTTTCTTAAAATTCCAAGGTAATATATTTTTTTGAAACAAAAAGATTTTTTTAAAAAATATACTAGTGTATTGGGCGTATGCAAGAAAAACAACACATTTTTTTCTAGATTTTTTTCTATATAAAAAATATTTTTTTTAAACATCTTTTTATATATTTTTTAATTTTTTTATTATATCATTTTTTATTTATGGGTGGGTGGTCGCCACCCACTCCTACTGAGCTGGTCTGTCAGCCCCTCTCCTTAGTTAGGTTGGTGGGCTTTCACTCGCCCACCTTAGCTGAGTTAGGCTTTCAGCTCCCACCTTAGACCGGGCTCTGGTCCAATACTCTAGATGGGTTGGGAGCCCGTCTCTTGAGAGGTCGAGCCGGACACGGCCCGACCTAATTGACCGCACGGAGTCACTCCCGCGCATGCAAAAGAAACGCAGATTGGAGAAGATGAACAATGCTATGATGGATTTTTGAGTGTGATGAAAAGCTTACCTATTAACACCTTTGGGTAGAGGATGTCGAGGTGGTTCTTCCGATCGTGGTGGCATCGTAAATGGTTGCTTGTGGTGGTCGGAAATGGGGATGGAAGACGTCGGGTTATGCTTGTCGCCATTGGTGTTGCTCGGTTTTCTTCAGCGAGCTAGTCTGTCAGGTTGCTAGAATGCTAGGTGAGAGACAAACAATGGTTCCGAGGTGGTGTTGAAGGCGAGATGGGGTTGTCGGCTTGTTGGTGGTCGGGCACGTGGTCGTCAGCATGCTGCCGCAGTGTGTCAGCTTGGTGCATGCGCAGAGGGGTTGCTTTTGGGGGCAAAAATGCAATCTAGTCCCTAAGCTAATAATTGTCTTAATTGCACCCCCAATTGAATTTAAATTTATAATTTTGTACAATTATATCCTCCTTCATAATTTCAATACTAGCCATGAATTCGCGCGCCTTTTTTATTTTGGTCCTCGACTTTTTAACTGTGCGATATAGTCCCTAATCAACCATTAAACTCTCAATTTGTTTAATTAGGTCCTCGATTTCGCATAATTGGCTTGGAAAAATTCAAATTTGTCTCCGAAAATTCAAGTATCACCAATTGAACCTGAATTAAATTTAAGAACTTGATTTCTTATTGACTAAGCCCTTAATAAAAATTAATTTGATCAATTTAAATTATAATTAAGTCACCAAGATTAATTACACTCTTCAATTGGACCTAAATTAATTCTTGAACATAATTACACTTTTATATTAACCAACGACTAAATCAAATTGGTCCATAAAAATATAATTATATTTTATGACCTAGTTTATACGCGGATTTATCTGATAATTACTTTACCCTTGGATCTGCGTTTTTCTTCATCTCATGGCACAAAAAAGATACAATCGAACTTTCAAAAATATCCAAAATTTCACCTTGATTTTTTTTATCGACCAACCCCTTTTATTTTATTTTTTTGTTATTTTCTGATAGTTTTGGGGCATGACCCAAAATTGGGTTACAACAGAGAATTTAAATAAGAGCTTATTCTTAGGATCTATGCTCCATAATAGCCTTTTGCATATAAATAAGAGCCTAAATAGCATTGTGATTTGTAGATTTTGTGAACAAAATGACCACCACTACTAAACTTTCTATCATGGAATATGGGAAAATTTCTAAATCATCACAATTGACTGAAGGAGATTGTATTAAGAGTACTGCTGAAAGGCTATCGCCAATCAAGAACCTGAATTGCATCATGAATGAGGTGGGCAAGTTAATGACTCATTTTCAGAACGTCGATAAGGATGCGTTCTTTGGAAAGTACTGGACGCTGATGGAGATCGCAAAGGTATAGGTTTTAAGCCCAAGAAGATCGAACTTTAGTTCATTTACGGGATCCAGTTATCGTCAATTCTCTTTTGGGAACACGGATCTATGTCCTACCATGGAGGAGTATGGGATATTGACCGAATTTCCAAATAATTTGTATAGAATTTATTTTCCTTTGAGGTCTAACAAGATTGAAACTGAATTGTCTAAGTCGTTCGGAATCTCCGATTTGGAAAGGTTTTTTGAGAAAAATGCACTGGTGCTGAAATGGAAGATGTTAGAGTTTGAACTAGAAGGGAAGTCCAGGTTAGAAAAGGAGAGACTGGTTGCCTTGGGCATATTTTTGCCTTGTGTTATTCCCAAGCCAAATAGGTATAATAAGTTTGGAAGTCATCGCTGCTTATGTGGAATATGAGAATACTCGGATCAACCCATTGGCCTCTATTTTGGTTGAAACCATCATAACACTTAATCATTGTCGAAGAGCCGGTAAAGGAGCAATGAGATGTTTCACACAATTGTTGTATATCTGGATGGTTAGCCATATCGAAACAAAAAAAACCAATTTTTAATAATTTTTAATGGTTTAGACAAAAACCTTTGGAGATAGTAGTAAAAGAGGAATGGGGAAATTTAGATAACCAGGGTTAGTTAGAAAAGCTAGAAATTTTACCAAGGGGTGGTTTCAAATGGAGGGCCCCTTGGATCAAGGCATCGAATGTTCTAATGAGTCGTGGGCAGCGATGCTGGGTTCCGTTGGTAGGGATTACCGGATATGTAAGTTATGCTCCTGCTCTCGTGGTAAGGCAACATGGGGGCATGCAATTTATTCCGGGTACCAAGGGAATCACCCAATTCCATGGTTCATTTAAGGATCCCGTTGCACAAAATGTTTTGAAGGTCATTACACAAGATTGGAAGCACTTAGTCTTGATGGAGATAAAAGGTTTGAGGGATCCCAATACAAGCGAAGGATACGCGAGATGGAGAGATTTAGGTTCTACAATCATGATTAATGAAGAAGTCAAATCTCCTCAATCTAAAGAAAAGTCTATTAAGAGGAAGAGAGTTGATAATGAAGAAGAATTGAGAAGACAAGGAGAGAAGCTCATGGTGGAATTAAGCAAGAGTAGGAAGGAAAAGGCAACGATGGAAGAAATGGTAATAAAAGACAATAAGAGGAGAGCATTTTTAGACGAACAAATACAGTCTAAAGATGAGAGGATAGCCAGGCTTGAGTCGGATTTGATCGAAAAAGAGAGCATGAGTTTGAGAATTGAAGAAGAACTAAAAGAGACAAGTTTGAAGTTGATGCAAGTTGCTCTGAACTTAGTGTATTGCGAATCGAACACAATGAATGCCAAGGAAATATAGAATTCTACCAAGAAAAATTTGCAGAGGTTCAAGTATGAGTTGATGGATAGAATCGGAAGTATGTCGGAAAGTCGTTCGACAAAGTCTCAAGAACAAGAGGCCATGGAAGCAGAGTCAATAGTTGAAGAAAATGAGATAAGGATTTTGAAGGTAAAGCTCAACAAAGAGAGAGAAAAGGTGAAGTATTTGAACAAGAAATTAGCCTTAATGGAAAAGCACAAGGATCACATCGACACCAATAATATTTTGTTAAATAAAACCAACATGGTACTCATTGAGAAAATATCCAAGATGGACGAGCAAATGGATGAAGTTGTTGCGCATGCTCGGGTCATTAGAGCCAATGCAATAAATGTAGGAAGAGACATCATCCGTTATCATCAAAGTCTAGCTGAGACCAACGCTTTCTTGGAGAAAATCGGGAACCGTGGATTTACTCTCCTACCTATGGCTAAGGAAGAAGACTAATTTGTTTCTCCTCTTTATGTTTTTCTGGAAAAAATGTAGTAAGCTTGTCCAAACATAAATGACAAGGGCGTTGACCCATCTCTTTGCAAGAAAATCAGTTTTTTGGTGCATATGATTGGAGCAAATAACTCGAAAAGCAATTCTTCCAGCAGACAATGTAAAAACCAGAGAATTTTTTTTTCGTTACACAACAATCCGTAACCATTCACCTTGGAAAAATGTAATCCATTCAATAAACATTCCATTAAAGAAAATAAAGTTCTCATAAACATACCATACTACAGTTTTCACAACTAAAGATTTAGTTTAGAAATATTCATACATTGATATGGTCTTATGCTCTTAATCTACTAATGGCATTTACAAAAGTTCACAAAAGGGTCCGATAATAAATTAAACATTGCTACAATTTAAACACATCCTAAATCAAGCATGCAATCTAAACGGTTCTTTACAAAAGTAGGTTCCCTTTTATTAGATTTCCTAGCCCCATGTGGTCTGTGACGCTTCTGTAGCAATACAAGTATTTAATAAAATGCAATTACTTAAATATAATATTAAAATAATTTTGACCAAATGACCAATCGATTAAGAGTTACTGCTGGCAAGTTGAAACTTCGCATATACATAAAACAATTCGATTATAGAAATATAAGAACTTCATTTCTCATTTTCGAGTAACAAATATCATTACTCCGAATATTCATATAAGGCACTCATATCCGAGGTCTACTATTCTTTTGTTTCAGCCATCCTTTCGGATGCCATTAGCGAGAGCTAATCATTCATTTATTCCGGCCATCCTTTTGGATGCCATTAACGAAGCTAATCAATCGTTTATCCGGTCATCCTTTCGGATGCCATTGGCCAAGCTAATCAATCGTTTATCCCGGTCATCCTTTTGGATGCCATTAGCCGAAGCTAATCAATCGTTTATCCCGGTCATCCTTTCGGATGTCATTAGCCGAAGATAATCAATCGATTATCCCCGTCATCCTTTTGGATGCCATTAGCCGAAGCTAATCAATCGTTTATCCCGGTCATCCTTTCGGATGCCATTAGCCGAAGCTAATCAATCGTTATTTGCATTTAAGCATTCAACACTAATATCTACACCATTGTATTCGTATAATATTCTATTTAAAGTACCTATTACTTGTCAAATAAAAGGAGAGGTGTAAATCACCTACCTGCTCTATTTCGGGGCTATTCTTGTCTGGACGATGATTCAATCCCCACTACACAGCCTGCGACGTCAATGTCCAAAAAAAATCAGTATATATCTATTTCTAATTGCACATTCGTCACCATACTTATTTCAACAATCTTAGCTGAAACATGCATAAAATTCTCAACAAAATTATGTATCTATTTTTATCACAAATCTATCAACAAAATCTCAACAGGAAACACACATTAAACCCATAAATTTTAACACTTAATCCATCAATAAAATTCCAATAAAATTACCCATTGAAATCATAAATTTCAACCCATAACCTATCAACAAAGTTCCAAAAAAATACACATTAAATCCCAAAATTTCAGTAGATAATCTATTAATAAAATTCCAACAAAATTACACATTGTAACCATAAATTGCAACCCATAATCCACAAATAAAGTTCCAACAAAATATACATTAAATCCCAAAATTTCAGCACATAATCTATCAATAAAATTCCAACAAAATTACCCATTGTAACCATAAATTTCAGCCCATAATCCACCAATAAAGTTTCAACAAAATACACATTAAATCCCAAAATTCAGTACATAATCTATCAATAAAATTCCAACAAAATTACACATTGTAACCATAAATTGCAGCCCATAATCCACCAATAAAGTTCCAACAAAATACACATTAAATCCCAAAATTTCAGCACATAATCTATCAATAAAATTCCAACAAAATTACTCATTGTAACCATAAATTTCAGCCCATAATCCACCAACAAAATTCCAATAAAATACACATTTATTTTTCATTTGTTTACTTTACATGTAGCTTGAATATTAGGTTAATTTTCCTAGGGTTCTCTTCTCCATTTTTGTTTCATATCCTAAGAGGAAAAAAAAGGAAGAGGATTTCATGCCTCTTACCTCTCGCATCTCACAATTTTTTGAAAGATTTGAAACTTTTCCTCCTTTTCTCTTGTTTGCTCTACTTCCTACTTCTTCCCCTTTTCTTCCTCTCGGCAAAAGTCAACCTTTCTCCACATTCACCAACTCCTCTCCCTTAATTTGATTTAAGGTTCGGCTGTGAGGAAGAGAAAAAGTGATGATGGTCTGTTGAGAAGGGAAAAGAAGAGAGGGTTCGGTTAAGAAAGGAAGAGAGGAGAGTGGTTTGGTTGGAAAGGAAGGGAGGAGAGTGATTTGGTTGGAAAAGAAGGGAGGAAATTTCATTTGGGAAAAGGAGAGGAGAGGTTCGGCTAGTTAGGAAGAATAATGAGGAAGTGGAGATGGTGAGAAGAATAAAAAAATCCCCACCCCCTCTCTCTTTTTGTATTTTATTCATAAACTGTTTTTTTTCTTGGGTTGTTTACACACAATGTGATAGAAACCCATGTTTTATGAGGTGGCAGTCATTAATAGTTCACAAGAAGAATGCATTCATGCATTGCATAAAGCATATTCATCATAACACATGCATTATACGATACATTTTACGATACATTCATGCAAAAAGTTCAATTGCTAAACATAGGTCCCCTGTTAAAGTTCACAACACTCATTGAGAAAAGAATGGAAAACAAAAACATTAGAGGCAATGTGGTTTCACCTTTTTTTTATTATCATCACATACACAAATTATACAAAAGCTAAAGCAACTCCAGTGTTTCATCTGTAACATTACGGAGGAATTCATCGTGGATTTTAATAGTCTAATTATTGTTTTACCCTCAATAAAATAACCATAATACCACATAATAAAATAAAAATCAAGATTTATCGTGCAGGGTGTCTTGGTAATTTCACATTCTTAACTTCATGAAGAGTAAAATAAATGTGTAAATACTGATGTAGGGGTGTTTAGGTAATTGACCATTTTTAAAATATTAATTTGAACAGTAAAATAAATGTGTAAATAATTATATGCCCCATAAATGACAAAAATCAAGAATTAGCAATAGAGGTGTTTAGGTAATTGAGCATTTTCTAAATGTTATTTTTGTTGAATACTACGATCGTGTCCATTGGACACGCCGACGATTCTAGTCCACCTTTTATGTATGATATTTTAGATTTAATATCATTTAAACAAAAATTATACAATGTAACACGTAGACAAAATGGTTAGAAAAAATGGATCAAATTATCTACAATAAAAAAATAAACGAGTCACTTACCCTGTGTTTTGCCAGATCCAAATTTTTAACATATGAAAAAAATATTGATGGTACTATATTTTCTTTATTATGCTATACTGAGCAAAATAATCAACCTACAAAACTTTCAATTATTTAGTTTTTTTATACATTCCTTTTATTATAGATAACGTATTTAAAATAATGATAACGATTATTTTTAAGGTAATTTTTTTCTTAGAAATTAAGAATAATTATATGTTTTGATATTTGTTTAATGTTAATGTCTTAAAATATTTTTTGAACTATTTGTTTTGAAAAAATATCAAATTTGTTTAATCCTATTGTTCTAATATCATGTAAAATATAATAATATGAAAAATCATTCTTAAAAATAAAAACAAATAATTTCATTTCTTTTATAACAATAACGATAGTGGCAGCGATGTTATTGCCCCTAATAATTATTCACTTGAGCATTAAAGATTGAGCATTAAACATGCATTATATTCACCTGAGTCTAGAAGAAATTTACTTAGTTTTAAGGATATACATGCTAATGGTTATCATATTGAACCAACAGATGAAGATATAAAAGACTATTTTTATATAAGTGCACATATTTTAGGCCAGAAGCTTGTACTTGAGAAACTACCTGCTTTTTCTTCCGGAATTTATTATATGATCATGAAATCTATTGAATCAAACGTTGTGATACACCAGAAGGTGTTCCGACTCAAACAATTTATGTTTTAGCATGATCAACTTGGACATCTAAGATCAATAATGATGAGATGAATTATTGAGAATTCTTATGGGATTCCTTTAAAGAACTCGATGATTCTTTTACCAAGTGAAAATCCATATGGGTAAATTAATTACCAAACCATCTCCATCAAAGGTTCTTATAGAATTACCATCTTTTCTTGAAAGAATTTTAGGAGATATATGTGGGCCTATTCATCCACCATGTGGATCTTTTAGATATTTTATGGCATTGATTGATGCATCAAGTAAATGGTCACATGTTTGTTTGCTTTGAGTCGAAATATTGCATTTGCTAGATTAATAGCATAAATTATCGGACTACGAGTGCAATTTCCTGATTATCCTATCAAGAAAACTTGACTAGACAATGCTCGATGAATTTACTTCAAAGCATTTGATAGTTTTTGCACTTCTATTGGAATTGATGTTGAACATCCTGTTGCTCATGTACATGCTTAAAATGGTCTAGCAGAATCGTTTATGAAGCGACTTCAATTGATTGCAAGACCATTACTTATGAAATCAAAATTGCTTATATCTGTTTAGGGATATGCTATATTACATATTGCATCGCTAGTTAGAATTCGACCAAGTACTTACCATAATTATTCTCCTTTACAACTTGTTATGGTATACCACCAAATATATTCCATCTGCAAACTTTTGGTTATGCGGTATATGTGCCTATAGCGTCCCCACAAAGGACTAAAATGGGTCCACAAAGAAGAATAGGAATTTATGTTGGTTTTGATTCTCCATCTATTATTAGATACCTTAAACCTTTGACTGATGATATTTTTAAGACACATTTTGAAGACTACAATTTTGATGAGAATATTTTCCCATCATTAGGGAAAGCAAATTCAGTGCTTGAAGCATGAGAAGAAACTACTTGGAATAACTCAAAGTTATCTCATTTTAATCCCATATGTTTTCACCAGTAGTGAAAAGGTGGTTAAATCTCATATTGTCTGCAAATGCTCAATTTAGAATTGAAATTCTCGAAGAAAAAGGTCAACATAACAAATGAATTTATACCACGCTCGAAGCATGGGAGACAAATTGTAGAAAACAACAAATCCTAGAAAACAAAAACTCCAACGAATAGATGATGGTACTCTTGGAGAGTCCTCATCTATAAAAACAAACATTAAATATTGTGTCCAAATCATCTCCTAATATTGATCCCCTAAAGAGGGGCCCTTGAAGAGAACCAGGTTTGTTATACCCATTGGATATAAGGCACAACTTGTTGCATAAGGTTTCTCGCACATACCCGACATTGATTATGAGAAAATTTATTATATAGTGATGGATGCAATCACTTTCAGATTTTTAACTGGTTTAGTGGTATCAGAAACGTTAGATATGCATTTAATGGATGTAGTTGCAGCATATTTATATGGATCATTTTATAAAAACATCCATATGAAAATCCTTGAAGGATTTACAATGCCTCAAGCCTTTTGTAATCAACCCAGGAGTGTTTATTATATTAAATTACAAGAATCTTTATATGGGTTAAAACATTCTGGTCGAATGTGGTATAATCATCTTAATGAATACCTTTTAAGAAGAGGGTTTGAGAATGACAAGATTTGTCAGTGCATTTTTATTAAAAAAACAATATTTGGATTTGCTATTATTGCAATATATGTTGATGATTTAAATATTATTGGTGCTCTTGAAGAGCTCATAGAAACTGCAACCTACTTGACAAATAAATTTGAGATGAAAGATCTCGAAAAGACAAATATTTTTCTTGGCTTACAGATTGAACATTTTTCAAATGGAATATTTGTACATTAATCGATGTATATTTGTACATTAATATTTGTACATTAAGCGTTTTTATGTGGACAATGCTCATCCTTTAAGTACACCTATAGTATTCGATCACTTGATGCGAAAAGGACCATTTTCGACCTCCAAAAGAGGATGAAGAAATTCTTGGTCCTCAAGTACCATATCTTAGTGTTATTGGAGCACTTATGTATCTTGCAAATTGTACAAGAGTTTATATATCTTTTGCAATAAATTTATTGGCAAGATATAGTTCCACTTCCATAAAAAGAGATTGGAATGAAGTCAAACATATATTTTGCTATCTACGCGGAACAACCAAAATAGAGTTATTTTATCGTGGATCAAATTCATAATTGATTGAATATGCAAATGCAGGTTATCACTCTAATCTCCACAAAAGGAGATCACAAACATGTTATTTATTTACTTATAGTGGTACTGCAATTTCTTGAAGATCTGTCAAACAAACTTTAATGACTACTTCATCAAATCATTCAGACATTATCACGATACATGAAGCAAGTCGAGAATATATATGGCTAAGATCAATGATCCAACATATTAAGAGAAAATATGGATTGTCAGCCATTGAAATAGTCCCACAATATTGTTTGAAGATAATGTTGTCTGCATCACTCAACTCAAAAGACTATATTAAAGGAGACAAAACAAAGCATATCTACCAAAGTTCTTTTATAGTCCTGAGCTCCAACAAAAAGGAGAAATTGATATCAAACAAATGAGGTCAAGTGATAATTTAGCAGACTTATTTACAAAGTCTTTACTATCGCCAACTTTCAAGAAACTTGTCTATAATATTGGAATGTGTCATCTTAAGGATTTGTCATAAGACATGTACTTTTGAGGGGAAGTCAATGCAAATTGTACTCTTTTTTCCTTTTCTTAGGTTTTTCCTATTGGTTTTTCCTTTGCTTAGGTTTTTTCCTATTGGTTTTCTTCTCCTATAAAGAATACAAGACCAATTGCACTCCTATTGGTCTTGTATTCTTTATATTTTTAGAATAATAGAAGAATTCATATTAAGCAAGATATTTGTCCCTTCACTCGTTTGCTTATATTTTAATTTTTATGGTCTTCTATGTTAATTATTTATTCTTTTATAACACCAACCTTTTACTATTGTTGCTAATTCTTTTTCAAATCTCAATCTGAAATCACAACTCAAATCAAACCCTTTTCCTAAAGCCTTGATTGCCCCCTCCATAGGCTTGTCTTCCCAGTTCTCCATTTTTCTTTTCTAGAAGCCAATTACACTTGAAAAGGAAAATAGAAGAAGCCACAGTCCTTCTGTCTTCAAGTAAAAACAAAATGGATTTGGCACTTCATAATTGAAGAGGAAGCGGAAGATGGATGATGGTCTACAAATTCGACTATAATGAAATCAAGTTGGCAGCATGATCCAAAGATATACAAAGAAAACATGGTTTAATGTATTTGATACCGAGTATTGCTAAGTTGAATATAGATACATTTTCAAACTATGGTTCCATAATGAGTGTTGGATATTTTCTGAGGATATTTCGGTGGAGAGGCAATAGTTGGTGTCGTGGACTTTGATCATTTCTGGGCTGGCAAGGATGGAATTGATGGTATGCTTTGAAAGGATGGAGAAAGCAGGTGCTTGGTCGTGAGAGACCCGTGGCATTCCAGGAATTAGCTTTTCCTTTATTGACGATACAGTGCATGTGGAAGAACAAAAACTAAAGGAATTGGGAAACAAATCTTTTGCATCATGATAATTCATACTTCATGAGGGTTACTTAAGAAAGAAATGGAAACCATTAAATGTGAAGAGATCAGAAAAGTGTTCACAAATGTTTCATGAGTGTAAAGAATATCCTTGAAAACTGATTTAATTTGAAAATGATTTCCTATAATGAACCATGCTTTGTAGTTACTGAGTAAAGAAAAAAACAAATTTACAACTATTTATTATGTTTGTCGTAAGCTACTTTGGAGGCCATCTCCTTATGGCTGATTGTATGGTTATTTTCCTTTTATTTTCCTCCTGCTTTGGAATAAAATAGTGAAGACTCATGAAAAATGTTGATATATTGTTTTCATTCTGTTTTTCTTATTCTGTTATTCAACTTTATTTCTTTGTATTCCGTTACTGACATGCGTGATGCATGTAATCTGTTTGTTATTTGTGATTTCCTTTTTCCTCCACTGAATGACTATCACTATAAATAGTCATAGTACCAATATACTGATGAAGACTTTTCCTCCTAAAACATTCCAATAGTTAACATTTGGTATCGAGCAAATATTTTCCTCTCCACGAGTGTGTAACCAGTAGCTAAGCTATGACGAGTGAGAACAATTTTGTTCAACCTACAATACTAAGATTCATAGGGCATTACGATAATTGGAGTATGTTGGAAATGGAGTTTCGCAATGACAGAAAGAAATGACCTCTCTGATGAACAGCAGAAGAGTTTGGCAGATCAAAAATTGAAAGATTTAAGGGCTAAGAACTACCTCTTTCAAGCAATTGATCGTTCAATCCTTGAGACCATCTTGGATAAGGAGACTTCAAAGGGAATCTGGGACTCCATGAAGAAGAAGTTCCAAGGGAATGCACGGGTCAAACGTGCACAGCTGTAGGCCATGCGCAAGGAGTTTGAAATCTTGCATATGAAAGAAGGTGAGACTGTATCAAACTGCTTTGCTCGCACTCTTACCATCACTAATAAACTAAGGTTTCTTGGTGAAAAAATGGATGAAGTTACTGTTATTGAAAACATCTTGCGATCTATGGTGTCAAATTTTGATTATGTAGTTTGTTCTATTGAGGAGTCCAAAGATTTGTACACCATGTCTGTTGATGAACTACATAGTAGTTTGTTGGTTCATGAGCAGCGTATGCAGTGTCATGTTGTTGAAGAACAGGCACTGAAGACTACACTTGAAAATAATGAGGGCAAATTTGGTCGTGGTAGCAACAATTTTCGAGGAAGGGAGCGTGGTCGTGGGAGATTAAGTACTAACAAATCCCTTGTTGAGTGCTTCTACTGCCATGATCTTGGCCATTATTAGTATGAGTGTCCTAAGAAGAAATCAAGAGAATCAAAAGCCTATTTCACTGAAACTGATGAACCATTAGTGCTTATGGCATATAAAGATAATGCAAGTAAGGTGAGATCAGATGAAGTGTTCATAGAGTCCGATTCTATTAATAGGGAGAAGACAATGATCAAGATCGACGAGAACACGATACAGCTGCTCCTAATGGCTCATGTTGAAAAGGAATATGATGAAACAGCTTGGTTCTTGGATTCGGGATGCAGTAATCACATGTCTGGAGACAAAGCCTTCTTTGCAGAACTGGATGAGAGTTTTCACAAATCAGTAAAACTCGGTGACAACTCCAGCATTGATGTAATGGGGAAGGGATGAGTTCATCTTCAAGTTAATACCTCACAAGTAATTTCAGAGGTATTTTACATTTCTGTTTTGAAAAACAACCTATTAAGCATTGGCCAATTGCAAGAAAAGGGTTTGGCTATTTTGTTTCAAAGCAACAAGTGTAAAGTGTATCACCCGGAGATAGGCCTTGTTATTGAAACAGATATGTCACTCAACAGGATGTTCATTGTTCTTGCCAAGGTCCAAATTCAAGAACAGAAATGCTTTCTTACCCCAGCTCAGAATGCAGATGTCCTATGGCATTGCAGGTACGATCACTTGAGCTTCAGTGGCCTTCAAACCCTACAACAGAAACAAATGGTTAACGGGTTACCTCACTTGAAATGCTCAAGTGTAGTATGTGAAGATTGCTTACTAGGCAAGCAAACCAGAAACCCCTTTCCCAGAACAAGCTTGTGGCGAGCCACTCAACCCCTGCAACTCCTTCACTCAGATATTTGCGGGCCAATTTTCCCTCCCTCCAACAGTAACCAAAGGTATCTCTTAACCTTCATTGATGACTGTAGCAGGAAATTACGGGTCCATTTTTTAACAGAAAAATCAGACACATTCAAAAGATTTTAACTCTTCAAAATAAAGGTTGAAACATAAATTGGTGCTAGTATCAGAGGATTGCGTACTGACAGAGGGGGGGAATTCACTTCCAAAGAGTTCTTTGGGTTCTGTGAAGCACATGGCATTCATCGCCAACTCACTGCAGCCTACACGCCCCAACAAAACGGTGTCGCGGAAAGGAAGAATCGCACAATCATGAACATTGTCCGCAACCTGTTCACCAGTAGAAAAGTTCCAAGACTTTTTGGCCCGAAGCTGTCAATTGGGTAGTACATGTTCTTAACAGGAGCCCCACGTTTGTAGTACGAAATAAAACCCCAGAAGAGGCATGGAGTGGGTTTAAACCTTCTGTTGCTCATTTTCGAGTGTTTGGCTGTGTTTCATATGCGCATGTTCCTGATAACAAGCACACAAAATTGGACAACAAAAGCTTGAAATGTGTGTTGATGGGTGTTAGCGACGGATCAAAGCCTTATCGCTTATATAACCCTCTCACAAAGTAGATTATTGTTAGCCGTGATGTCATCTTTAAAGAAGATGATTGTTGGCCATGGGGTGATGAGCATGCTGCAGACATACAAGCCTCTCTTGAGTAGGGAGATGATGGAGGATATGATGGAGACATTGCTGCCTAGGATGGAGATGAGAATACAGACAATGGTCAGGTTGGACATGGGGATGAAATCGGGGTGGAAGATGATAATCAACAGCGGTAACAACCAGTTGAAATTGTACCTGAGACAAAGATTGCTGAGATAGACTCAGCTGAGCTGAAATTGATGAGGCACCCTCAACTACTCGATGTTGATATCAACCCTGTTGAAGGGATAGATCCTAGTTACAACTCACATGTAAGGAGGTCACGTCAACCTCCAGTTTGGTTAAGTGACTAAGTATGGGGAGGGTCTGTTTGATGTGGATTATCAGGGCAATTTTGCTCTCTATGTGGATGCAGATCCAGTGTCCTATGAAGTGGCTGCTCAGAGCAGTACATGGAAATGTGCTATGGAAGCAGAAATAGCAGCAATCTAGAAGAATAATACATGGGTTCTTACCGATCTTCCTAGGGGTGCAACTAGAGTGGGAGTCAATTAGATATATAAGACAAAATTGAATGAACATGGCAAAGTCGATAAATACAAAGCTCGACTTGTTGCTAAAGGATATACGCAGCAACATGGAGTAGATTATACAGAGGTATTTGCTCCTGTGGCTCACATGGATACTATATGATTGGTGATTTCGTTGGCTGCGCAAAAGGGGTGGTCTTTGTTTCAGCTAGATGTTAAGTCTATGTTTCTTCATGGTGAATGCTTGACCGCTATTTATGATCGGCTTGTTTTAACTCACAAGTGCATGAGTGTGCGATGTAGCAATTAACTCGGTAAGATCGAGGTCATATCCACAGAGAGCTAGATTTAGAAATTAAGCTAGGTAACAACAAAAATATTTTAGGAGAATAATGAATGGATTTGTTTTCTAAGATAAAAGAGAGTAAATAGATTTTAAATGACAAGAAAAGGTAAGTCTTGGTTCCAAATCAATTTTGATGGTGATGTATTGGTGAATCCTTCAACATATATAAGATAACTCAACCTAATATCAACGATGGTGATATTAGATCGGAAGATATTACAATGAAGATCTAAAACATGAAGATGATTATTGCTTAAGAATAAACAAGTGTTTTCATATTAAGTAAGACATTGAATCAAACAATCTCTATACCAAAACTAAGTTTTGTTCATAAAAATTCAAGATTATAACATTACTTAGATGATTTCTAAAATTTCTTTGCAATAACAAAACATTCATGAAGAAAATGTGAAGATAGACATTAGGATTCATTCATATCTTAAAGAACTCACCTCAATCACCATCATCCTTGATTTGGATCCAAGAAAGAGATTAGCCAACCATAATTATATATAATAACACTTTAATAAACATGAAATAACTTGAATCAAACTGAAATAATAAGTTTTACAACTAAAATAAAATTGAAATCTAAAACAAGAGCAAAACACAATCTCAGAAAATATTGCAAGACAGATCTGATGCTAACTTGGACTGCAATTTCACCCTATTTAGGAGCGATTTTTGGAGACGGATATGAGACACATATTTATAGGCCTTTTGGTTATCGTTCCAGAACATTAAAAACCATATAATTTGGATCTCGGAGTCAAAAGATATGACTGAAACTCTGAAAGGTGTTCTAGAAAACTTATTATTTTGGCAACTTGGAGAATATTTTTGTGTCTGATTTGATGCAAACTTTCGACTGCACTTTACCCCACTTTCGAAGCGTTTTTGGGAGACAACCATTAGACACATATTTGTAGGCCTTTCTGTTAGCTTTCCATAACATTAAACACCATATAATTTAAATCTCTGAGTCAAAAGTTATGACTGAAACTCCGAAAGGTGTTCTGGAAAACTTATTATTTCGGCAACTTGGAGAAGATTTTTGTGTCTGATTTTCTTCCTCATTTTTAGCTGAATCTTTCTTCTTTTTGACCCAAGATAAAGTAACAATCTTCCCTCCAGCTTTCCATAGATTTCTCCTCCAATTCTTTCTTCCAAATTTCGACGTTTAAATTTCCTGAAATAATTCATTTAAGCTCCAAAAACTTGTCGAAACATTAAAAGAAATTCATTACTAAAAAGCACATCAATTATTATAAAATCCCAAATAAAAACAATAAATACATATGTAAAATAAAAGACTTAACGATACTTTTGATGCACAATCACACCCCCAACTTAGATTTTGCTAGTCCTCAAGCAAAACAAAACATAAAACCTTTGAAATAAAAATAATAATAACCATAATTAGGTTTGACTCATCACACTTGAAGGACCTATCATGCAAACATTGGTATCTTCAACTTGGTGTATACACAATAGCGAATAAAGAAAAATAAACATACTCACATTCTCTAAATCAAATATCCATACAAAATTCCAAATTCAATCGTATTTATCAAGCAACCAACATAATTAATTCATGCGAAAACTCGACTTGTAATCTTCCCTTCTTTCCACTACAAACAAGGTAGCAAACTAGAGAAATAACTATCTATATATATATTTTTTCTTTTTTTTTTCATTTTTTTTCTTTTGTGTGAACTTCATTTGTTCTTTTTCTTTAAGTGGTCACTTCCCTTTTGACGCGAATACAAACATTTGTGATGAATGCACCCGGTTACTCACAAAGTCACAAACTTAAAGTGTTTTGCATACTCATATTTCAAGCTGCCGTTTGACGTAAAGATAAACATTTGTGATGAATACCCCTAGTTACTGAGCAACTCAAAACATTGGAGTAGGTTGAACTTTGCACACATCTATTTATTTAATTATTACTCTATTTACTTAAACCTTGTTTAGGACTAGATTAAAAGGGATGATCACAAGTAAAGCATCACACTCATCTTTTATGCATGATCACACAACTCACACAATTTTTTAAGGAAAGATGTACTTCAATAATCTTAAAGAAAAACAAAATATGTTATATCTTGCTTTATAAGATATTATCTATCCCAAATTAAAGCATGCAATGTTCAACACAATAATGGATCCAAAAATATAATGCTGATCCTAATTAAGTCTCACTCACATACAAATGCATTTTTTTTTGCTTTGAAACAAGCATGGCCATCTCAAGCATTCAACACAATCAAATATCCAAAATTAAGTTTTACATTATCCTTAATGTAAAAAAAAAAAAAAAAAAGAGAAGATAAGAATAAAGATTAGAAAACTGTTACTCCCTTTTTTTTTTCAAGGATGAATGTCTGATTGAATTGGACATGAGCTGACTTCTTGCTTGAGCTTTTTTTTTCTTCTTTTTTTATCCTGCATATCACAACTAAAAGAGAATATCAAACCATTTTTTTTTAAATAAACAAAACCTCATACCCCCGAACTTAAAATAATGCATTGTCCCTAATGCATGAACAAGTAAATAAGAGTTGGAAGAATAAGAGAGAGAGAGAGAAAAAAACAAAAAAACACACATTAATTCTGATACTACAATGGCATTGGATCTTCAAGATCCAATGTCTCAACTTCAGCCACAAAGTTTTCAAGATAAGGTTTCAATCGATGACCATTTACTGTGAAAACATTTCCATTCTTATGATTTTCTACCTCAACAGCACCATGCTCAAAGATGGATTTAATCACAAATGGACCAATCCATTTTGTTCTCAACTTCCCAAGAAAGAGATGTAATCGTGAATTATACAAGAGAACTTTTTGATCAACATGAAAGGATTTTCTAAGTATATGTTTATCATGCAAAGTTTTCATCTTATGTTTTGAAATTTTTGCATTTTTGAATGCATCATTTCTCAACTCCTTTAATTCATCCAATTGAAGTGTTCTATTTTTTCCAATCTCATTTTCATTGTCATTGAATTGCCGAATGGCCTAATATGCACGGTGCTCAATCTCAACAGGGAGGTGACAAGGCTTTCCATAAACTAGCCTATAAGGAGACATTCCTAAAGAGGTCTTGTAAGCAGTGCGATCTGCCCACAAAGCATCGACTAGTCGAAAGGACCAATCTTTATGGTTTGGGTTGATTGTTTTCTCTAAAATGTTCTTGAATTCCCTATTTGCCAACTCAGCTTGGCCATTAGTCTGTGGGTGATAAGGGTACTCGACCTTGTAAATCACACCATATTTTCAACTATTTATTATGTTTGTCGTAAGCTACTTTAGAGGCCATCTCTACATGGCTGATTGTATGGTTATTTTCCTTTTTATTTTCCTCTTGTTTTGAAATAAAATAGTGAAGAATCGCAGAAAATGTTGATATATTGTTTTCATTCTGTTTTTCTTATTACGTTATTCGACTTTATTTCTTTATATTCCGTTCTTGACATGCGTGATGAATGTAATCTGCTTGTTATTTGTTATTTGTTATTTGGAATAAAATAGTTAACATTTGGTATCGAGCAAATATTTTCCTCTACACACTTGTGTAGCCGCAACTAAGCTATGACGAGTGAGAACAGTTTTGTTCAACCTGCAATACCAAGATTCATGGGGCATTACGATCATTGGAGTATGTTGATGGAGAACTTTCTTCGCTCCAAAGAATACTGGACAGTAGTTGAAAATGGAGTTTCTGCAGCAACAAAAAGGAGTGACCACTCGGATGAACAACAGAAGACTTTGGCAGATCAAAGATTGAAAGATTTGAGAGCTAAGAACTATCTCTTTCATGCAATTGATCGTTCAATCCTTGAGACTATCTTGGATAAGGAGACCTCAAAG
>CM063589.1:11223528-11248823 GCA_032356905.1 Salix exigua
TTTTCTTATGGTTTTGTATCATTAATTTATTTTCTTATGGTTTTGTATCATTTTGATTTATTGATGTAAAAATTAATGTTTAAAAAAATTATCATTCTGAAGCTTATATGAACAAAAAGTATTTTAAAAAACAACATCATTCATGTATAATAGACCAAATCTTGAAATGCTCATTACCATCCTCTCGGGTTTCGGGTTTAATGATCATATTATAAAAATGAGGATTGAATTTTGTTGTCAAGAGAAAGTCTCAAATCAATGTCTTAGAATAAACATTAGTCTAGGAGAATTTTATCAAAGCAACAATATAGTTTTATCTTAGGAATGAAGTTTTAGGATGAATTCTGGCTTTCCTCTTGCAGAATCAACTTTTATCTACAACTTTGAATACTAATTATGGTTTTTAGTTCTTATAAAACTAAGTAAGAACTCCTTATTTATTCTTATATTTTACTTCACCAAGATTTCTGCCGCAGCAAATTAATAATATTAAGTTCAAGGTAACGGTAACGGTAACGGTGGTTTTGTGCACGTCTCAAACTCAAATCTTCACATGCTAGAAAATTATACAAATCATTAATTGAAATTTTTTATAACTAGATCACCTGCTATGTAATTGAGACCTCTCACAAAAATTTAATCTGAGACAATATTGCCTTGTTGTTGTTATTGTTATTATTATTATTATTATTATTATTATTATTATTATTATTATTATATATATATATATTACTATATATATATAAAAGGCTTGGGGAAAACACTGTATCCCCACGCCAATATAATATATATATATATATATATATTATATTTTTTTGGACAAAAATTATCCATATTTTATGTATTTGTGCTTTTAGATTTTATTTTTTTATTTTTTTCATTTTATTTTTTGTACTTATCGTTCTGAAATTTTAATTTATGTCTGTTACATTGTATTTTATTCCTAAAATTTTTATATACAATAAAACATATATATATATATATATACCCTTTTATTATGACGCAGGAAAAACACTGTAGATTGCTACAGTGCTTTTTGGGAACATAAAATAACAATAAAAAATTTAAAAATAAAATACAATGTAACCGACATAAATTAAAATTTCAGAACGATAAGTACAAAAAAACATATATATATATATATATATTAACTATACAATAAAACACGTCCCGGTTTTACTGTGCTAATCCACAGTAACATCTAATATTAATATATATTTTCGTGAAAGACAAACGGTTGTTGAGGTAGCCGAGATGATCTAAAGAGTGTCAGATTAAGGTCCTCTTTGAGGGCATGAGTTCGAATCCCACTCTCAGCACATTTCTTTTTAGCGAATCCACATTAAAATTAAATTTAATTTATATTTTCGAGAAAGATGAACAAATGTTGAGGTGACTGAGTAGGTTTATGAGGCGGGAGACAAATTTCGTTCGAGAGGTTGGGTGTTCAAGTCTCACTCTTGACAGATTTCTATTTTACTTAAAAATATGATTAATTTTTTTAATGATGATGATAATTTTCTTGTTTTTTTAATGATGATGATAATTTTATGTTTGTTATTTCTTTGAAACCTATTAAACAGATAAATTTATATCGATTTACAATTCATATATTTTATAAAAAAATTCCACTTCACAGGAATTCTGCACAAATTTATTATTTTGACCAAAAATATATTATAAAAAAAACAATTAATTTTTTTTATTGAAAAAAATATGGTGCCGCCCGCGACGAGGCGCGGGGCATTGGCTAGTGTGTGTGTGTGTATATATGGTGTTAACGAATGAAAATAGAATATATATATATATATATATATATATATATATATATATATATATATATATATATATATATATATATATTAACAAAACAATAAACGGTGTGTCTGCTTTATCATGTGCACAATGCAATCATGGTACACGCATACAATGCAATCGTGGATTAGAACAGTATTTTTTTTTGTTACTTTTTTTTCTTAGTTTTATTTTTTTACTGCTTACGTTTTTTTCATTTTTTTCCTTTTTTTTATTTTATGATTAAAGTCTTTTTTTCTTCGTTTGTTTTTTTTTCTTTTTCTTTGTTTTTTTTCCTCTGTTTTTTCTTTTTCTTTTTTTGCTTTTTTTATAGTTTTGTTACTTTTTTTTCTTAGTTTTATTTTTTTACTGCTTACGTTTTTTTCACTTTTTTCCTTCTTTTTTTTTTGTTTTTATTTTATGATTAAAGCTTTTTTTTTCGTTTGTTTTTTTTTCTTTTTTTTCTTTTTCTTTGTTTTTTTTCCTCCATTTTTTCTTTTTCTTTTTTTGGTTTTTTATAGTTTTTTCCTTGTTATATTTTTTTCTATTTTTTTCTTATTATATATATTTTTATCTTTTTCTACTTATATATTTTTTGGTTTTTTAGTTTTTAATAATCAGGGTGTCCGAGCTCTCTTAAATGCACCACGATTAATCTCCATATCCAAATTTTTTTATAATCAGGGTGTCCAGGGGCAACTTATGCATACCACGACAATCTTCAGACCCATATTTTTTTTTCTAAAATGCTTTCCTGCTGGTACATTGTTTTTCTTTTTTTATACTTTTTTTATTCACTTATATTTTTTTTCTTAACTGGTATCTCTGACCAGCTTAAGTACACCACGACTAATTCTTGGGCCGAATTTTTTTAAAAACAATATAGATTGCTACGGTGCTTTCACGCTTATACTTTTTTTATTCTTCTTTCGCTTATATATTTTTTAGTAACCATGGTCTCTCAACCAGCTTAAGCTCTTTTTTTCACTTATACATTTTTTTACTTATATATTTTTTTATAACCACGATCTCCGAGCCAGCTCAAGTGCACCACCACCACTCCTCGGACCAAATCTGTTTTTTGATAATCGGGGTGTCCAGGCCAACGTGGACACACCATGACTAATCTCTGAATCAGTTTATTATTTTTTTTCCTTATACGTTTTTTTGTTCACTTTTATTTTTATTTGTTCTTTGGATTAGATGATTTTTATAATTTTATTATTTGTGCAATAATAATGATAATTTTAGTGATTATTTTTTTATAAAAATCTTTTGATTTTTTCAAAGATTTTCCTGAAATTTTAATTTATATTGGTGATCATTTTAAAAGTAATATTACTCTATTTTTCCCTTTATTCTTTTTTTTTGTTTTTTTTCTTTATTTATTCTTTAGATTATATGATTTTTATGATTTTATTATTTATGCAATAATAATGATAATTTTAATCATTGTTTATTTATTATTTTTTAATAAAAATCTTTTGCTTTTTTTTCGTGACAATTTAATTATTTTAATTGTTTTGGCAGTGATGTTAGTAATAATTTTAGCTTTAATAACAATGATAATGACAATAACGTCAGGATGAATTTTCAATCTATGTTTTCGTCTTTTTGTTGATAGAAAATTAACAACTTATTTTTTTATTTGATTATTATAGATATTTTCACAATTTATATTTTATTTTTGTTTGATTTAAATTGAATTATAAAATGATCTAATCTTAATAATTCAGATATCCGAGTTTTCTTGTTTTTTTAATGATGATGATAAATTTATGTTGGTTATTTGGCTTAAAACTACTAAACAAAAAAAATTATATCGATTTTCAATTCATATATTTTATAGAAAACTTGCACTTGACATGAATTCGACACAGATTTATTATTTTAGCTAAATTTATATTATAATAAAAAATAAACACAATTAATATTTTTTACATTGAAAAAAATATTATGCCACCCGACATTGATTAGTATATATATATATATATATATATGGTGTTGACGAATGAAAATAGAAAAAAATAAATTGAAATAGTTGCATAAAATATGGGTGCAAGAGGGCGATAGTTGCAAGAGAGGAATAGCTGTTAAGCAAAGCAACCTTTAGAGAATCAACTTTTATACATCTACTCTACTCATGGGCTGCTACCTGTTCAGGCATTATACAACTGTTCGATTTTGATGGGCAAAGCTGAGGTAGGTAGGGGGTCTATTGATGAAATAAACACATCTGTCCTATGCCTGCCACTCTAAAAGACAAGTCTTTTTTTGTTTCTTTTCTTATTTTATTGGGTAGGGTTGGATAATATATAATAATACGTTGATTCCTTATATTACCCCTGAACTGATTGAACCCAAATTTAACATCCTAAAGAATGGATCCACTGTCAAAGAATCCGGCCTCTGTCCGTACTGTAATAAAATTGATGTTCGGGGTGGAAGATAGTCTGAAAACGAAAGCGACTGGGAATGGAAAGGGAAAGTCATATGCATTTTTGGTTTTCTTATAAATTCAACTAATAAACATGTGGTTCATTTAACTTTTATATGTATATATATATATATATTAATATTACAATACAAGAGATTATTTATTAATAATTTCTGTTTTATTATTCCATTTTATTTTTTAATATGAGGTTTTTCAACCCTGTGATTGGACTTTGTTGTAACAAGCTTATGACATTTTTTATGTCATTTGGTTTCGATGGATTTTTTTTAAAGAATTATTCGTTAATAAATATATTATCATTTAGTATTGGATAAATTGTATATTAATTTTATTTTTATCATATAATAACAACAACAACTTCACTCGATAGAGTCAATAACATGAATCTGGGGTTGACCAAGGTGAATATGGCTTCTTCTTTTTTCAGATCTACCTAGACAATTAAATCACATTAGAATAACTCCTATATAATCAAATTTAAAAATTGATCTAATCATGAAGTCAAATCAAGACGTTTTAAATTTAAATAGTTATATCAAGTTTAATGATAATGTAAAAAAAAAATATGATTGTCTACATGTTGTTGTTATTGTTGTTTTATATTAAAAAAAAGTAATAAACAAGTATTCTATTATAATTAAGAAACTTTAGATGGAAACATTGTTTATATAATAGTGAATCACCTCTTTTTTTTTATCTATGTCTTTTGTTTTTGTGATTAGGTTCTTCAAGGGGCTTTTTACCACCTTTAATCTTGTTTTTCATTTGCATTCTTGTTTTAGGTCCTGAAAAATTTCACTACCTTGAATATTTTTTCTTACATTCACATCCTTCCTTTTTTATAGGGTTCTTTTACTTAACAATTGCAGTTAAATTTTGCAAAATTAACCATCGATAAACAATGATATAATGTTTGAAATTATGAACACGCAAAGTAATAAAAGAATGAATAAAACAACAACAACGAGAATGCAATATATAAGAAATATACAATTCATTATAAGTTGAAATTGTTACCGGGAATATTTTTTAAAAATATTTTTTTAGTTAACTTTTATTATTTCAATTTAATCCTTTCATATTAAGTTGACATGAGATTGAATTTTATGCTTTATTTCAATTGACTATATATGAGGTTCTCATTGAAGAATTTGTATAAAACAAAGGCTCTTTGAATGAAGATTTTCTCACACTTGTATTATTGACAACAAGTTCAATTTATACAGAGCTAATTTGTAACTACAGATATTCTAATTACAAAAGGATTGATAATTATTATGCTGAAATTGTGCTACATTTATGATAGAAATTATTGACATTATTTGCAGTGATATTTATCTTGATCTTCGGCTGAATATTTGTCATGATCTTTTGTTGAAATTTTGGTGTTGTTATTCACATTGTGATCTGCCTTGATACACCTCAAAATGAAATTGCCATCGGCAAGTGAGATTTTGCTCTTTAGGATGTCTGTTCGTCGCCTTAATAAAGGCTTAGTGAGAAGGTCAGCTAGTTGATCATTGGTGTGAACATGACTAACTTGAGGGATGCCCCGTTGAACCAGATCATGTATAAAATGAAGGTTAATTTGAATGTGTTTCATTCTGGAATGATGAACATGGTTGAAGCTCAGATGAGTGCCCCCAAGATTGTCATAACGTAGGGATAAAGACGATGTAAGATGAAAACCAAGTGAAGAAGTGAAGATATATACATTGTCTCAGAGGCTGCATTGGAAAGGGCCATGTACTCTGCTTCTGTGGATGACCTCGCAATAACTCGTTATTTCTTAGAGCTCTACAAGATTGGGTTTGAGCCAAGCAAGATGATATACGCAAAGGTGGATGTGCGATCATCAAGGTTACCTACCCAATAAGCATATGAAAAAGTAGTTATAGTAAAATATGATTTAAATATGAGATGAATACCACAAAAGACAGTATGCTTCAGATAGTGTAGGAGACACTTAGCTTCTATCCAGTGAGTTTGAGTGGGCTTGTGCATGAACTAGGAGAGCTTGTTCACAACATAGGAAATGTTTGGCCGAGTGAGGGACAAATACCGGAGGCTGCCAAGAACTTTACAATATGATCTGCTATCAAATAAGGTTGTTCCATCCATGAGCTTGAGGGGAGTACTTGTGGAGAGTGGAGTAGAAACAACCTTGGCCCCAAACATGTTGGTTGTGGTCATGAGATCCGTAACATATTGATGTTGGGATAGAAATCTACCATTCGGAGTTGGTAACATCATATTCTGAATGAATGATGAGATTGTTGAGATCACCCGTAATATTGTGGGAGGCAGCGGAGTCCATGAGTCATTTAGAATCTGTACCATGTGGAGTAGAGGTATAATTAACAATTGTCGCAACAGACTGTAATTAAAGACAAAATTTGGCAGTGTGACCAATATTGTCACAAAACTGACATTTGGGTTGGTAGCGTTTTTGAGTGGAAATGGGTCAGCCCATGTTCCTATCAATATATCTCGGGTATTACCGAGTGTCCCATTGACTGGCTTGATACCGTGGTAAGCCTGAAGGCTTACTTTTAGTAGTGTATTTAATGTTGTTTTTTTTAAATAATTTTCATTTATAAATGCATCAAAATGATATAAAAACACAGAAAAATTATTAATTTAAAACAAAAAATAAAATAAATATTTTCAAAAATATTTTTGAAATGTAGACACTAAGTCAGGTGACTTGCTATAATTTGTTTTTTTTCTTAATCCCATTTTATCCACTTCTCTTTACCTTTTTTTTAAAAAATAAATTAATTAAAAGGACATCAAATTAGAAAAAAGAAATAATTATATAATTATATTTAAGATATGGATATCAAAATATACTTTCTAAAACTTCTAGAAGTAATTAATTAGTTTTGTTATATTAAAAAAAGGTTATAATTAACTCAATAAAATTATTCAGGAGACCAATTCCAGCAACCCCAAGGTTATATATATACTAGTCAATTCCCCCGTGTCCTGTCATGGGCGACACCATATATTTTTCAATGTAAAAAAATATTAATTATATAAGAAATTTTTTATTATAATATAAATTTAGTCAAAATAATAAATTAATTCAAAATTCGTGTCAAGTGCAAGCTTTCTATATAATATATGAATTTTAAATCGATATAAACTTATCTGTTTAGCTGGTTTCAACAAAATAACCAACATAAAATTATCAGCATCATTAAAAAGCACGTTTCAAAAATCTGGATTATTGAATTCAATATATTAAGATTAGTTCATTTTATAATTTAAATTTAAATCAAACACAAAAACAAAATATAAATTGTGAAAATACTTGCAATAATCAAATAAAAAATAAATAGTTAATTTCCTATCCATAAAAAGATGAAAGCATAAATTAATAATTTATTCCTATATCACCGTCATTATCATTGTTATAATAGTTAAAATTATTATTAGCATTAGTGCTCAAACAAATAAAATCATTCAATTGTTCTGAAAATCTAAAAAAAAAATTACAAATAAACAATTAAAAAGTAATCACTAAAAATATCATTATTATTGCACAAGTAATAAAATCATATATATCATCTGATTCAAAGAACAAATAAAAAGAACAAAAGAAAACAAACAAAGAGAAAACTTAAGCAGTATTAAATTTATCATGATCGCTAACATAAATTAAAATTTCAGGATTGAACCGATTAAAAATAAAAGCCCAATAAAAACTAAAAACATAGAAGCATAAATATGGATAAAAAAATAACATTGTCTAAGAATGACAAAAAGAAATCAACAGAATTAATAAAAAATCAAAAATATAATTAATTCCAATATAAAATTAAAATAAATAAAAATATTGGGAATAAAACAAATAAAGCTATTTTTTTATAAAAAAAAACATGAATTGGAATTTTGTTAAAAAATTAAAAGAATAAGGACCGAAATGAAGAGTAACAAATATTACGAAATTCAATTAAAGGACACAATTAAAACAAATTAAACAATATATATAGTTAATATCAATTTAAGGATAAATTTGAAACAAATAAACACTTTGGAACCAAAACAAATAATGACATTTTTAAAGGTAGTTGTTGTTTAATTTTGTTAAAAAAATTAAAAGAATGAGGACTAAATGAAAAGTAGCATACATGACCAATTTCAATTGGAGGACACAATTAAAAGAAATGAAAATCTGTGTACCAAAAATTAAAGGAATAATAAATAAATAAAAAATCAAAAGTATAATGACTGAAATGAAAACCAACATTTATAATTAGTTTTAATTGAAGGGCACCATTGAAAAAAAAAAATTTAATTAAAAAATCAAGAAAAAAATGAAATCAAAACCTCATGGATCAAAATTAACAACCGATAGACATTAAGGACCAAGGTGTAAGTTGCACTAGAAGGAGAGAGAAAACAGAAAAAAGATCCAAGACCGATCGCCTGTGATTAACCTTACGCTGGAGACGAACACGAGCGACACCGGAGGACAGGGAGGCGAACTAGGAGACACGGTAAGTTTTTGTCACTGAGCACCCGGAACTTGCCACCTTAGAAGCATGTCCGTACGACGCGCCCTGCAATATCTGAGAAAATAATAATAAAATATGGGCTAATTACTTTAACACCACTGCGTCCCAGCCAGAATTGCGAAATAACCGGAGAGGAAAAATACAACACTACCCCCAACTACAGTTCTCATTTTTGTCTTATTCGTGGGTTATTTCGGTTAATTCACTGTTCAAAATATTTGGAAAACCAAGAACACCCCTGTATCTGGGTGAAGTAGTTTGTCTTTTTCAGGGGCTATTTATATTGTTATATTGTGCAACAAATCTAAAAATATCACGTTTCTCGTGAAAAATAAAAAATACACCTTATCCCAGGGGCTAAAATAAAATAGTAGCAAAATCATTTTGCACGGTAAAATCTTCAAAGACTTATTTTTTAGTTAAAAAAGAAAAGAGAAGAAAAGTGGAGTCAGAGAATGCCGTGTGGGTCCACTGCACTAAAAAACACACACCATACCTTAATTTCCTCAGTTAAGACTGAACTGGACCTCATCCCCCCCCCCAAAAGCAAAACCACGACCATAATAATTGTTATGAAATCCACAAATTCACTGACAGGTGTCGACGTATGATATGTGAAAAGCATTAAGAAGTTGGACTTGGTAAAAACTGGTGCTCTCAATAATTAAATTTGATGAAATTATTGGTTGTTGAATACATGTTTGTTAATTTAGTGAAATTAGTGGTCGACAATTGATTGACACATCTTGGCACCAACCAACAACTCGCGGCTCCTTTTTCTACTCACGGTTAATTGATGTTTGGTTTTACAAAACAAAACAAAATATTAAGAGACCGAACGTGAACAATATTATATAGTATGATAAGTAGGAAATACGCATTAATTGATGCATGTGTATGGGGGATAGCTTTCCTGTTATATACTATGATAATTAGGAAATACAAATTAATTAATTAATTAATCCATGTTGAGATTACTTTTCAAAGTTTTTTTAAATTCAGAAATATATTAAAATAATATTATTTTTTTTGTTAAAATTTATTTTGGACATCATTGTATCAAAATTATCTAAAAAATAAAAAAATATCAAAAATACTTTTGAATCATGGTACCAAATATACACCACTAAACCATTGTGTTGTATTCCACATAGCATTGAGCTGCTCGAGGTCAATATGCTCTCTAGTTAAATTATACAACAAATATCTCTTACTAGTTTAATTCCAATTCCAAGATGTGTGGATTCGAACGCCATACACATTTTATAACTAAATTGCAGTTATATATATTATACAGATTACGAAAAACCTAAAACATTTAGTATTTTAATTATAGATCAACTCACATATTGTAGATTGAAATACTATGATAGTTTTTTTTTGTCGCTAAGGTTTTTTATTTGATCTTTTTAAATTGAATTGATTTATTACCGGACTTGATTTTCTACTTTGATTGACTTTGTGTTAGCTTGTCGAGGTATCAATAAAAAATCTTAGCATTTCATTGATATTTGATTTGAATTTTTTTATTGATCTGGTAATTAAAACCTTAGGAAATACATTTGAAATTGAAATAAAAGTTTAGGAATGAATTGGATCAAAGCTTAAAAAAAAGTATAGCCATGTGTATTATACGTGCCAATAAGTGAGATAAATCATAGCTCTTAAAGAGACACATGGCATCCATCAAACCCTAATAATACCCTTTCTTTCTTGATTAACATGGTATCTGATGTGAGTTTACGCGTATCTCTACTAATTTGATGAATTTTGAAGCTAATGACCATATAAACTTTCATTAACCATTATATTAACAACCATAGAGCTCGAACTTGAAATCTTAAAGGGAGCAAAACTCTTAATTTTAAAACTTATAGTACTATGACACCTCCTAGAAGGTTTAATAATACCTTTTCTTAATTATAATTGAATCGTCTTAACATTTTGTTCATGTAAAGGCGACATATGCTCTTGTATAAGATTCTATTTGTCTTTGATAACTCTTTCTTCCCTTTTACTTCTTCTGTATCTTTTCTCTCCTTGGCCTCAATTTCCATATACGAGTCTCTAAAAAAAATCAAAGAACCAAGGAGTCAGAATTTTAAGATTAATGGGTTTGCTTTTATTGGGGTTTTAGTTTGAGCTCTATAGTTACAAATATAATAACTACTAGAGGTTTATATGATCGTTAATTTAAGGTATCTGAAATTAAAGATTATATAAGCTTCTAGCTGTGAAATTAACAATCATATAAGTTCTTAATGGTCATCATACCTCTAAAATTAGCGATCATGTGAGTCTCTGGTGGTTATCATATTAGTAATTATAGGGCTCAAACTAAGATTACAGTGTAAAATTAATCGAGATACATGTAATCTGATCCAAACACTCACGTCAATGAAAAAGAACCAAAATAATAAAATATTAAATATATTAAGATACAAATGAGTTGTTCCAATGATTTATTTATTGAAGATTACAATAAACAATTTAATTTAAAAAAATAACTTTGCCATTAAAAATATTCTAACACGTGGAGACGGAGATGCTTCAGCATGTGGAGACGAGATAGGTGGCATTATTCATGGCAAATTCCTCGAGGAGACGCAAAGATCCTTTCCAAAATAATGAAGGAAAAAAGAGGGGTACATGTGCCATTTTCAATTTAGACAAGGATTAAAATAATATATTTTTAATATTACAGGATAACCTGAAAACATTAAAAAAAACAAAACACAACAAATAAGTTAAGAGAGTGAGATATAAAAGAGAGGGGGAGAGAGGGACAAGGGCTGGTCCCCAAATCCACTTGCAGGCAGAGCCTGTGGAGGTTTGACAGAGAAACAGTAAAAGAGATGATCTCTCTCCAATGCGTTTTCGAATCCTCATTGGCTCAAAGGTTACGTGATCATACAGATGGATGCTGATATGTTTCTATCATTGTACTATGTAATAGTTCGATCTTTTTTTGGTTGCTGACAGGATACAAGATAAATAAAAAATAAAAAAGTCAGAGAAAAACTCCCCTGAAAAATAAATGTAAATCACCAACCTGCCCCTCGACTCCCACTCAACTCTGCATCACCAAAATTCAAAGATTAATATACCAAGCCTAGACTAACAATTTCAAGTAACGTTTCTCTTGGTGGTGTTATATATATATATATATATATATATATTTGTAAAAATCTTTCAAATGATATCAATGGTGTTATAATCATGATCAAAGTTTGTGTTTGATGATTTTCTAAATGTATTGTCCAATCAATATCACAATATGTTTTTAAAATGATCGTTTTTAATATCAATTCTTCGTAAAATAGTGTTTCAAGTAATGAAGTAGCCTTTTAGTAGTTGTACAAAAGTGTAACTATAGGTTCGTGCATGAATTAGAACAATTTTTTTAGCTGAAAAACATATTTATGATCTTGTTAGAGATAAATACTAAAGACCTCCAATGAAACTCCAAAATTATATGTTATCAAATGAGGTTATGCCATCATTAAGCTTCAAATAAATTCTTGTAGACAATGGAATAGAGATCCTTGCACCCAACATGTAAAGATGTTTGACTTGGTGATTCTATGTCCAAGAAGAACTAATGTCATAATTGACTAATAACATGAGATAAAAAAAATTAATCATTGTTAGTTATCACTAGGTCATTAACATATACTGTAAATTGGCATAAAATATCATTGTATGATATATAAATAAAAAATAGTATGCTCTGGAATTTTAAAACATATAAATTGACTCAATTAACTTTCCATGCAAGAATGTATTATTGATATCAATTTGATACAAGGACCACCCATGTATAACAACAATTATTAAAAATTTTAGTTAGGTTTAACAACATGACTAAAAATTCTCTTCGTAATTCAACTCAAGTAGTGAAAAAAGCATGAGGCTAATAAGTCAATGGTAGCGATGCATTATATAACAATATAAGACTGATTTCTACTAAATGATTATGACGAAGCTTAGAAACACCATTTTATTGTGTTATATGAGATGCAATAATGTAATTGCTTACGATATAAATTGAAAATTATTTTTTAGTGCCACAAATTCACCACCATTATTTGAATAAATTGATTTTTTTATAATGGAAAACGGTCTAAACCAGGTCTCTAAACTAGAGAAAATTATATGAACATAAGATTTTGTTTCTATTTAGTATAACCAAATACACTTAGTAAAGTGATCAACTAAAATGAGATATTAATGTGATCCATCAATTCTAATCACACAAGAGGACCTTTAAATATCAGTGTAAATCAAGTTAAATGATGCATTTCTTGTAAGACTAGTTTGCCAAAATGGTTATTTGTAAGCTTAATTAATTGAACAAGATAAACAAAGTTTAGAAATATTGTAATTCATTATAGGAAGAGATTAGATGAATAATGTTTGTATTATCCAGATTCTTTCATGCACATTTGCAGTTTTTTTTAATAGGATCCTACCATTAATTTTAGAAAGATATAAACACCATTTTCACACGTATCTTAGGATAAAACCTCCCCTATGGTTTAACAAGAAAAAAAAAGAGTTAAGTTAAACAAAAACATGATTTTCAGTGGTAAATTAATGCATAAGAATTAGATTATATTCTAAATACTAGAAATACAAAGGGTTTCATTTAAATAAAAATTATGAGTGGGTGAATGAAGAACTAATGAATCAATATGAGAGACAATGAATTTGAACTATTATTAATGATAATCTTGTTGGTGTTATCATATTCAAAGTGGACCAATAAGTTAGCTAGATCACTAGTGATATTGTGAGATGCAACTGAGTCAATAAGTCACTTTGTATCTTATACTAATGAGGTTAAGACATAATTTACGATTGTTATAGTATACTAAACTTGAGTGTAATATTTTGCAATGTGGCCCAATCAGTCACAAAGTTATCATTTTGGGTTGTAACATCGTTGACCATAAGTTTTGTATTTGGTATTGTCTTGTGAACCACCATTTCGTCTGTAGTGAATTGTTTGTTTATTGTGTGTAGGATAGCCATTATAGCTGTATGAACTACTTGATCATGAGAGCCTTTAAAAGGTTGATTTTCAAGAAAAAAATGAATCACTTCACTGATTATAGTAATTTACAAAGGAACCCAGTTGTTGAGAAATAGTTTCAAGACGTCATAGATGTGCATCATGACCTATAAAAAGATCATGTAGTTTTGTACATGAATAAGAGCTACAAGTTCATGAAAATCTGCGTGGACAATGGAGGATGTATAATGTTGGAGGATGTATAATGTCGAATCATCTTCAGAATCATAATGATGTATGAGTGAGATTTTATTTGTTAGGGATTTTACAAGCTACAAGTATCGTTGGATAGATTGATTACCTTCAAAAACCAAAAACTAAACAGTAAATTTGAAAAAAAGTTATAATCAGTTTAATGAGTTATTAATGGTTCATTTGTATCAGTTATTTTTTTTTTTGATTTTCTCAGTTTAATCGGTGTTTTGATTTTTATGCCTGCTTCTAGTCCGATCACTTGAGTATCATAACACAATTTGTTTCAAAGATGAAGTCATGACTAGTGAGAATCCTAAGATGTCTACTATGGAGGAGATCAGATAAGAAAGCATTATGGAATGTATGAAGCAGATTGTATTATTAAGTAAAGTGTCTAAACCCAACTCCAAATATCTTAACAGAAGACAAGTTAAAGCAATTGGCCCTTGCCAGCCCTCCCTCATCTGCGTTTTTTTTCTTTCTCGACAACATAAAAAATTCCACAATTATAAAGTGTAAATATAGAATAAACTCTCCTTTTTTTAAAATCACTCCATATCAATCTTCAAATCGCATAAATAACTCATTTCACAAATCAATCCATCAAGAGTCAACTCTTTTCTCAGACTAACCCTGTAAATTTTGTTACTATTTATAGGCGGGTTTGAGGAATTTTTATGGAGATAAAACATAAACGAAGAAGGAAAGGTGAGCTCTATGCTGGCTTTGGGTGGTGACTAAAAAAGGGAATTTGAGTACCCATCAATCACAGAAGAAACTAAAAAATAATAGCCAGACAAAAGTCTTTCTGGTTTGGTCATTACTCATTACCCACAGACCTCAAGTTTTTACTGTTTAAGAAGTAGTGTTCCTGTTTTTGTCATCTTTCTATCTTTCTTTCTTTCAGGTTGCTCCTCTGGTACAGGCCCCTCTGGGTTTTTGCCAATTTGGTAAGATTTCCAAATCTCCCCCCACTGACTCCATTTTTTCACCTCTCCCGTGCTATATGAATTCGAGAGCATGCCTTTCAGCTTGCCCTGCACATGCTCTCTGAACATCTCAACCGCATTATCATTCCTTCTCTCAGTAAAAATCTTATAGGCTGTTTTTGGGTGTCGCCTTTTATCCTCAGATTTCCTTCTTTATCTGGCTTTTAGCGTTCACTTCATGATTAAATCTATCGTGGGTTTTTGCTTATTCGGAAGGTTCCTCTCGTTTTCTTTAAGGTTCTGTCAGTTCCTTTCGCTTTTTGAAACCATTTTTTCATTCGATCTCTTCCCTAGCATTTACTCTCTTGCATCCCTGAATCAATCCATCAAGAGTACTGTTGCTTCTTCTTCAACAGGGTTGTCCGGTCGTTGCTTCCAGAATCCAGATTTTTGTAGCTCTCGTGACCTAGAAACCCTTTCTTCTGGGTGGAGTCTATTTCGTAAGCTTAATTTCTCTCACTCTCTCTTTGAATCAAAACCTTCTTTTGCTTCACAAACTTTATTTTCTGGTTTTGAATTAAGAAAATCTGTAAACCAAGCGAGTCTCTTCAATATTTATTGATCTTCACATGCTTGTGAAGGTAAAGAGAAATGGTGAGAGGAAAGACCCAAATGAGGCGCATAGAGAACGCTACAAGCAGGCAAGTCACCTTCTCCAAGCGGAGAAATGGACTGCTGAAGAAGGCTTTTGAATTATCAGTTCTTTGTGATGCTGAGATCGCCGTCATCGTCTTCTCTCCTAGAGGGAAGCTCTATGAATTTGGAAGCTCAAGGTATCATCTTCTGCACTTCTTTTCAGCTTTCCTTCCATGTTTTCTACATATCAGACCACCCTCCTCTTTCCATGGAAGCTTTTGAGTTCCTGCATTGTTTTTCTATTTCATTTTCATGGACCATGCGGGGATGGTTCCTGCACCTTAGGGTTCTATGCGAGATCTTTATAGCTAGTGTGCTTCTCTCTCAGACACAAACAAGTCAGACACGTATACACATAGCAGCACAGACCTTGGTCCTTGCAGGACTTGTATGATCCTAGGGATACCTTTTCTCACGCGGTTGTCCTTTCTAAACATTTTTCTCTATGGGATTTAACATTTAAGTTAAGTGAAAATCCGTGTTATATAAATTTTACTTCTCGTGCGTTTGGACTCAAAGAAATCTGAATTGGGCAGATGACGGTCTCAGTATAGCTTCTTCACTGTCCTTGTTGGCCCAACTCATGGTCGAGTGTTTTGGTGATACTTGTAGAGATAATAATTACTACTGTAGGCTTTCTTGTCGATCAGATTTGGGTACAATGCCTAAAGAATAAACACTTTACCAGTTTGTCTTCATCACTAGAATAGTGAGCAAACACTGTTGAGTTTGTAGCTCGATCAACTCGTGCACATATATCCTTATGTTTTCAAGTTTTTTTTTTTTTTTAAATAGAAAAAAAACAAGGGAGGGGTATTATTTCGGTAATTAGAATAGTGGAACAAAGCCTGTGCCAGGTTGAGAACTAATTATCGATTAGTCCTAGAAAATAGAAAGAAAAAACTCGTGCAATATTTCTGATGCATGCAAACACCTGTTCTATCTAGGGTCTCTTGTCCAATAAACAAGTATAAGAGGTTACGATCCCTTGTAATAACGATTCACGATAACTGTTGCTGATGATCCATTTGAATATGGGAAACAGCGAATTTAGATTTTATAGTCATTAAGGTTCAATTCTTGATCAACCGACTTGGGTGTAGGTTGAAGTTAAGTTTTGTAGTTTAGCTTGAAATAAAATATCTAGGGATTGTCGAAGAAAATTCTCAATTGCAGCAGCCTGTCTTGAAAAATTGACTGTATAGGTACCTCCCTCTAGCGTCTAAGTGTACCGTTGGTAGATTTTTTCACGATAATAGATTTAGATATTTCTATTAGCTGTTGTTTTTGGAATAATTTATGAATAAAAATACATTAAAATAATATATATATATTTTTAAATTCTTCTTTGATATTAGTGTGTAGAAATAAAATTGAAGCAAAGAAAAATATTATATATTTTTTTTGAAAACCCTTTTAAAAAAACAAAAAACAAAGATGCTTATAAAGACTGCTCAAATACATGTTCCTAATAAAAGTGTACATGAGTGTTTCAAATTCTTTTGAGAGAAAGTCAGCACGGGCTACCAAGTGTTATGATTTTCAGTCATATCCTGTAATTTACTGGAAAGGGAAGTAAAAGGTTTGATTTCAAGTTAAATTTTGATTAGATTCCTTTAGCTTTTAAGTAATTCTTTATTATTGGGGGATTAATTGGATAGTACACCCTAGTTTCTGATTTCAAGTCATATTAATCTCTTTGAATTCGAATTTATAGATTAAATCGTACAAGTTTGATCATGAACACATATCTTGTTTCTTATGTTTTCTTTTACTTAAATGTGCACATCTATATATATATATATATATATTTTTTTTTTGTTTTTTTGTGTAAGTGCACATTTTAAGTTGTATAGCCATGAGAATTTGGTTCCCATTCTATCTATGCAAGGCTTTACCAATGTATCCACATTTGTGGTACTGTACTGAATTTCCAAAGTTAGAATGTCATCTTAAAGTGATATTTAGTTCATGGAATAGGGAAATATCAAGTTGTGAAATAATGATTATGAATATTTTTGCATTTAGTTTATTTAAAGTTTCTTAAAATGTCGCCTCCCCTAGTTTTCCTTCTGTGGAATGAAATTGATTCCGTCATTTAATTTATTTTATAGAATCCCACTTTTACAAGTACTGAAAATTATACTTAATAGAATGATTAATATATGCTTATTATATGTAATATTATGAAAAAAATAATAAGAACTTATTTTTTCTTACATATTCCTCAATATAAAATGAAAAATATCCAAATTTTAAAAATAATATGAAAAAGTTTCTGCCAGTTACCTTTAGAATTTGTAATAAAGACAAAGTTCATCACAAAAATCGAAATAAAAGAATATTGAGTTGAAGAATAATTTCTCCAATCTCGTTTGATGAAGTTTGCTTTTTATTTTTTTTTTCAAATTACAAGAACTTGTTTCTTTTTTTCTGAAAATTAAGTCTTTGTTTTACAAAATATAACTCTAGGAAAAATTGTCGGTTAAAATTATCGTAAGAAATATAAAAACATTATTATTATTACTGTTATTATTATTATTATTATTATTAAGATAACAATGATGTAGTAATAATTGTACTGAGGTGACAGTGTGAGAAACTAAAAGCTAGGAATAATATGTTTGAAGAAAATGACCTCATGACACACAGAAGAAATATATAGAAACAAAGTCATGATGTCTGATATAAATAAAACCTTAATTTCAAAAGAAAATTAAGTCCTGGCTGATATAATATTAAAGAATAAAATAAATATCAATTAAAAAACTCTTATCAATGTAAGTTCATTAAAAAAACAAGTAAAAAGACTTGAGATAATATAGGTGATTTTGAAATTTTATAAAATCTTCTATAGAAAGCATAAAAAAAACAATCGCTGCTTGTCATCACTAATATAAATGTTGAAGGATGAAACTAAAAATATATTATCTTAAAAAATAAAAAAACACTAAGTAAACCTGGGTGAATCTTTAAAACTTAGACCAATGTCTCGAATTTGCACCCAATGACATCTTAGACTCAAGTTGAATAAATAAACTCAATTCTCAACCAATTCAATATTAAATGATGAAAGAAAAAAAATATAAATTTAGAAAACTAGCCAAAGAAAATTCAACGAAAAATGACAAACAAAACACCTTGAAATAACTGAGTCGTTTTTAAAATAAATGAAAAATTCAATAGAAGACAAATAAATAAAAAATAAAAGAGTTTAGTCTCAAATAAAATAAATATTAAAGAACAAAACTAACAATAATATGAGCTTAAAGAAAGGAAAAAAACAAGTAACCCACATGAACCACACAGGGCAACAAAGTAATTTTACCGTGTAAAAAAAATAAAAAAATACTAATTTGCTCTCTTATAGTTTTTATATAATGATGAAAAAATCAACTTGCTTCCCATGTTTAATTCAAAGGTTGTTTTCCTAGTTCAAGGATAATTATGTAATTATACTATTACAATGAATAATATCGAAGTCACAATTTTGCTAGTATACTTGAATATTTGTTTTTGTAACATGATGGAGTAACAAGTAGAATGATAATAGCAATAGTATAATTATTGATGATGATGGTAAAAGAACATGCCTTTTTGTTGGACCTTGATCTTTCCACAACCGTTGGATTTTACACTTTTGTATTTTTATAATCAAGAGCTTTCCAGTTTTATTAAAAAACAAATAGAGGTTATTATATTTATTTTGTTTTTTTCATGTTGTTTTGTATAAAAATGCAATGTGTATTCTTTGTGTTGTTATTGGACCTCAGCGTGCAGGAGACGATTGAACGTTATCAGATGCATGTGAAAGAAAGCAACACAAACAAGCAGGCAAACGGGCAGAACATGGAGGTTGTCCTTCCTTTCTCTTCCATGAAATCAGTGAAGTAATATGAACTTGTCTTGTTCAAAAATGGATTTCTGCATTTTTTAGACCAGAGTTCATTGCGTAGAATCTCTGAAAAAGGATATGAATCTTGTTGGTTTTGGCTCTGTGATGCAAATTAATGATGATTGCTCTAATAATATAATAACAAAAATGGTTTTTCCCCCTTGATTTTCTCATGTATGTATATAAATCTGGAATGACAGCAACTGAAGGATGAAGCGGCTGGCATGATAAAGACGATAGAAATTCTTGAAGTTTCAAAACGGTTCGAAGGACTAGTTTAAACCTTTTGTGCTTATGGTTTGATGAGTCGATTGACTATTGTTATTAAATATTATAAGTAAATGTTTGAAATTAAAATCCCTCAGAAAGCTACTGGGAGAATGTTTGGGATCGTGCACCATTGAGGACCTGCAACAAATCGAACAGCAGCTAGAGAGGAGTGTGAGCACCATCCGAGCTAGAAAGGTTTGGCCAAAAACATCACTGCAACTTTGTTTTTGCTTCAATTCTTGTTCAGCTGATAATCTAGCTGACATTGTCGTTCCCTGCCCGTTCTCAGACCCAGGTCTACAAAGAACAGATTGAGCACCTAAAACAAAAGGTACGTATATATAATCACTTCATTTTTGTGCCAAGAAGTAGTGAGCTGTGAGAAGTTGAATTTCTGTGAATCCAAATTATGTTTCAGTAAAGGTTCATAGCATGTTTTCTTCTCTTCCACCAAGAATTCCTTGCGAGCATATGGTGGCGTGGTAAATAAGATTTTTTGAAGACTGCTCCGCGAATTGCTGATATCTTAACGTTCCATGCCCTATATTATGTTGTTTCAGGAGAAGCTACTGACAGCTGAAAATGCAAAGCTGTCTGAGAAGGTGATTTTTTTTTTTTAATATTTGCAGTCGCTTCTATTATTTTTGGGCCATCAACTTCAATTATTTCTCATTTATTTGTCATCGTCATCAGCAGTTGCATGTCGTATTACCCTTTCTCGGTAGCATAAACTCAAGTTAACTAAATCGTTCTCTCTAATACGGATAGGAATTTGAACTTCATGGGAGTTGTGAAGATTTTCGATTTGCTCGCATAACCCTACTCTTTTTATCATTTCATTTCTGAGAGGCTACGTTCATGCCAAGAATCATGATCATCCTTTGCATGAAAATGATTTGCAAAATCCCCTCCATTTAGCCTCTATATTAGTGTCAAATTGAGAAACTAACTCCTATTTATGTAAAAATAATTTGAAAACACAAAATTCAACTGAATTAGAGATAATATAATATAATGTCCAGTCCTCCATAGAAGAGTAGGCTATGCAAAGCAAGTCGACACTTGCCAGGAACCATGACCATCCTCCACATGACAATGATCTGCATAATCTCACTTTGAGAAACAATCAATCTACTTTATGAAAAAAAAGGGTCGAATTTTTTACTTTGTTTACAATTTAGTCCAATCAATTTGAATTGACAACTTCTAACAGAAACAGGCAAGTTTGACGAAATTTTTTCCTCAGGAAAATGTTATTAGCTCAAACTCGGGGGGCTGATCTTTTTCAACGTATCTATAAACTACAAGCTTGTTTATATACCGGTATAACTTTTCCTTTTCAGTCTGGCGGGCAGCCATGGCAAGTCGCAAGAGAACAGAGAGAGAATTTACCCTATGAAGAACGGAGAGAGAGCAGTTCAATTTCGGATGTGGAGACCGAATTGCTCATCGGTCTACCGGAAACAAGAACCAAGCGCCTCCCTATAAGAGATTAACCAGCGGCGAACGCCATCGTATTGTGAGACCAACCTTTTCATTTTCTTTGACTTCTTAACTTTATTGCATTTGCGCAAGCGACAACCAAGGCAATACTATTATTCTAAGAGCATTTTATATGCTGTCTATAAGAAAACTACCAGCCTACCATGAAGGAGATTAACTAAAATTGTAATTTGGTATAATATATCATTAGACTCTCTCCCTGCATTTTTCTGGCACAGATTTTCTTCAAATCTGTCTGGATGCCTTTTACACATCACGATCATTGCTGTGTGTGCATCTTGTTCAAATATCTGGTTACTTGATGGGATGATGGTGAGACTTCAATCCTGTAGTAAATAACTTTTCATTCTGGGCTTTTTAGGACAATCAAATCATTTTATTAGCAGAACTATTAGGAAATATAGATGCTGTTTCTAAAGAGGATTGTCCATCATGAAATCAAAAAATACTGTGCATATAGTTGTTTGGAATGTGGTTACGGTTGTTTTTAAAAATATTTTTCGTTCAGAAATGCATCATAATAATATTTTTTTTATTTTTTATAATTTATTTTTAATATCTACGATCTAAAAATGTCAAACAAATTTAATCAAAAGTAAAAATTAAAAATGTTTTTTTTAAATTAAAATATTTTCGAGACAGTGCTAAACATACAAAAACATATTAGATTGAATTCTATGGCTTTCTTGACAGTTGTTCTACCTCGGACATGACAATGGCTAACATGTTTGCCATGCTTGTATATATTGCGCACTACATGATTTTTTTTAAAGTATACATTTCTTTTAAAATATAATAAAAATGCTTTTAATTTTTGTAATATCACCATAAATGAAAAATGCTAAAAACCCATTACCAAAACACAATTTAAAAAGCAAAACTGAACGGCGTGGTTGGGTAAAACTTCGAGGACTGCTGCTCATGGGGGTAGTGCATGGATAGGTCCTCTCTCTGCAAGCGAGATATCACCACATGCATTTTCAAAGTGTTGAGCGACCCCTTGACTAGTTTTCATCCTGCAATAAGAATTCATAATTTTTATAATCAGCTGTTTCACGTGATACAATTTTATAGGATAAATAACAAAAACAGAAAGAAAGTTACTCCATGACTTGGAAAAACAAATCATCAGCAATGAAATGGAAACCTGAAGATCCGATTTTTGGTGGGAATCATTCAAAGTTCATAACATTTCTCCTTCGGACCTTCCAGCGCCAGGCAGGTGTCAGAATTGTGGCTTAATTGACGTCATTCTCATTTAACTAAAACCCTAATTGATCCGGTAAGACATGTAGGAGGGGTTTAAATATTTCAAACTGGTGTATTAATGTTTGCATTTAGAACCAATTGCAGGGGTTTGAGTTCTTCAAAACAGCTTACTTGTAGGTTATAACCTACTTCCATAGACTTTTAACAGGCAAAGTTCTTACATATCTATACTATTGCTTAGAATGAAATCCATAGCAGTACGGTATATAATACAGATCTAGGTCTGAATAAAAGATATTTGGTATTCCACTCACGCAAAGGAATTACCAGCATCAGTTGTATTAGCAGCATCAACTTTAATACAAGAAACCTTTCCCTGAATTCCTGAAAAAGTTCCGACAAGAAGTAATTAGTTCATGCAACTAGGCATGTAGAAAAGGAACAGAATGTCTTTCTACTCGGACTAAACATGTTATGAAAAACATGAGCTAGTTCTTAATTTATATGGTCTCCTGAAGCAAACTTACACACCCCCACTGACACTATTTCCAAGAATCAAGAGTTTTAGACCAAATGAGAGCTTAAATTATCCTTAACATCGGTATAAATTCTATCCTTTTTATAGTATCTGCAACCATCTGCGCCTTAAGTGACAAGTAAGGACTAAGATTGGGGTGGAAAAACTTCTCTAACACCACATTGTTGTCTTGTCGATCAGCACCTTAGTCAAGAATTCAAGTTCCTCCTCTCTTTTCTACAAATTTAAATGAATGCTGTTCCACTATATTATTCACTCTCATGATATGAAAGATGATATTTCACATCAAAGTCTCATATTTTTCAAACATGTACCTTAATAATGTCACCTCCATTATATGCTCACGATTCCTTTCCAAGCAGCTGTTAGATCTAGCATTTCATATGTATAAAGAAATGATATTCATGTCGAATTATCAAGAACACATAAACGATAAAACGGAAGCGTACTTGAATCCATATCCGGAAGTCGCTATCTAGAGTCGTACAGATGACCTCTCAGATTAACACGTCCTCCTTTGAGAGCCTTTTTGTTCTCTCTACCTTAACCTTAGTTTTCTCTCTGATAATGGGATGTCAGTGTGAGAATGTAGCCGTGTAATCTGGGACCATGACCATATATATAGGCAACCAAGTGCCTTTTGGTATTCATGCCTTTTAGCATTCCCACCCTTTGGTATTCCTATTTTAGCCCATCACTAAAATAGAAATAACCCCGTAATCTCTACACATTAAAGGTCCACACCCTATTAGATACATCAAAACCCAATTGCCTAAAAAATACTTAGTAGATCATTTTTAATTAGGCTTCACCTTATTTGACAGTCCACAAACACATAATTATTCTCATATAAGCCCAACATTGAATTAATGATCCAACAACAACTTCTTCAGATGGCCATAGTGGCAATCTCAAATTTGGGTCATAAGAGAGGCAATAACCAACCTTATTATTAGCGATGTCCAAGGAAGCAAGCCAATGAGGAAAATGTTACGGGCATGATAGTGGACGCGTGGCGATGCACTGGCGTGAGATGCTAGACACATGGTGATGCACTGGGAAACAGGACAACACAAGATGACAGACGTGTGACAGTCAATGGGAAACGAGTCAGCGGCTAGATGGATGACATGTGGCGATCATATTTATCAACCATAGTTACTTTATTAATCAACCCTAGTTTATGTATTTTAATTCAGTAACCAGTTATGTATTTTAGTATGTTATTTCAATTAGATTCAGTACTAGTAATGGACAATTAAGAAAGGGGTTATGGCCATGACTTAGGGAGCAGTTACTTTCTAGAAGTGTATTTAAATTATCATCTGGTTGAAATTGAAATTTAATCCTAAATATTGTCGTGTGCAAAAGGAGGTCACTAGATCCTTGAAATTCCAAAGTTTATTGCGTATGTTAACCTTCGTCCCCAAATCATAAACAAAAAACCCACAAAAATAACACAAAAATACTTAAAACATAATAAGTGGTATCAAAGCAGGCGTTCCTAGCATGGTTGAGGGTACTCATTCAGCTCAATTAGCTGAAGCCATTTCTTCTATACGAGGGTGAGACAAATTCCTTAAGGGAAGAACAAGGCAAACAGGGAGCTCTTATGGAGCTAGTGTTACAACAATTACATCACTTGACATCAAATTATGACAACCTGTTACAATTATTAGATAGGCAAAATGCAGGTGAAGGAACTTCAAACAATGTTAGTGGAAACACTAAACCTTTACTGTAAGGTACTACTGGAATTCAGACGAGGACTCTAAGATTGGATTTCCCTCATTTCGATGGAGGTGAAGGATCTTGAAGGCGCAATAATTTTTTTTGTGTACTGTCAGACATCAGAAGATCATAAGCTCCAAATTGCTTCTTTTCACTTTGAGAGAAAGGTGTTGTCGTGGTAATGCTGGTTGATGGACTCAAGTACAGTAGCCAATTGGGAGGAATTCCTGGTGATCCTTCGAACCAAATTTGGTCCTTCGACTTAGGAAGATCCTGTAGGAGTGTTCACAAAATTGAGACAGACTGGGAATGTAGAGGAGTATCGAATAACCTTCAAAGTCCTGTCAAACAAAATTACTGGTGTAAGTGAAGAATTTCGTACTAGTATTTAGTTGGTTAATTAAGAGATGAGTTAAAAATAATTATTACCATGTTTAGACCACACACCCTCTTTGTTGCCTTCGGGTTAGCTAGATGGTT
>CM063589.1:11249323-11297865 GCA_032356905.1 Salix exigua
GGCTGGGTCTGCTTTTGTCCTCCCTTCTGTTCTTCGGTTCCTGTTCGATCAACTTTTAGTTTATATAAAAATAAAAATAACAGGACTGATATTAAATTAGTTGGGTCAGATGGCGGGTTGAAAAGCAGGCACAGCCGACAGGCTGAGGTTAATTATCATCGTTCTTGCCTTGTAAAATAGCCAGGTCGCGAGGAATAGGAAGCTGGTGTTGAGATATTTTTTTAAAGCATTTTTAGGGAAAATTATACTTCATATTTTTTAGGGAAAAATTTCAAGTTTGTAACATTTGACACCCTTGCTCTAATAGGTCACACGAGTGGACTTGCCTGTACTTATAGAAAACTAATTGATTTTTTGTGTTGTAATTAATTATTTTAATATTTAATTAGTAAAATTGCTATAGATAAAATATGTTAGAAATTATTTTTTTTCGCCTAAAAAGAATAGTGTGATTGAAATGGGAACTGATTCGTATATTTTTTTTAATTGTAGATAATCTAAGTAAATTTATCTACCTATTTTCTTATGAGTTGTATTTTTCCCAATAATATTATATCTGAAATATTATAAATAAAAATATTATAAGTTTTTTAAGAAATAAATTTATTTTTTTTGCATGTTATAAATAGTAATTTTAATATTTAATTAGTAAAATTGTAATTGATAAAATATGTTAGAAATGAGTTTTTTTTCCGTCTAAAAAGAACAGTGTAATCGAAATGAAAAGTGATTCGTATATTTTTTAATTGTAGATAACGGGAAATTTGTCAACCTATTTTTTTGTAGTTGACTTTTCCCCTAGTAATATATTATATTTTTTTTAAGAAATAAACTTAAAGTAAAATTAAAATTAAAAGCAAAAATATTTTTTTATTTTATAAGATTTATTCATCATATTATTTTATTAAAAGTATTTCAAAATACTGATATTATTTTTTTTCCAAGAAATACGAGGTCATTTTTCTCTCTCTTTTATATTTTTTTTTGAGATAATATCAAATAAATATTAAAATATATAATTGGCCTCACATATTTATAAGAAAAAAACCTATAAATAATCATTATCATTATTTTAAATGCTTTATTTAGACTTTTTTCTATGTAGAAAATTGAATAATTTTATACGTGTTGTAATTGGTTATTTAAATATTTAATTAGTAAAATTATAATTAATGGAATATATTAGAAATGATTTTTTTTTTGCCTAAAAGTGATTGAATGTTGCTATCGTAGATTCTACGGTTGGAATTGAATTTTTTTTGTTGAATTGAGTAATGTGATCCATGTAATACATTGATTGATTCTTATGTGTGCTTTATTTTTTTTATGAATTCTTTAATTAACAAATAATAATATTACAGTTATTGAATTTTAGCATAAATAAGTGATTTATTTTATGCACCAAATAGTTTGATTTTTTTAAACTAATTTGGTAATAATTTAATTGGTAGATAACAAAACTACAATCGTTGATATTGACTAAAGGTATATATACATAAGGTATATATATATATATATATATATATATTTATTTATTTTAAGACACTAATATTACATAAATATACAAATATATAATTTGTTTGAAAATACTTAAAAGAAAATAAAACTAAAAATAATCATTATTGTGAATGCCTTATCTATAATAATTAAAAATTTTAACACCTAAAAATATTAACAAAAAAGAAATTGAAAAAAAATATTAATAGATTTTAAAAAATTATTTGACTTGAAGAAAAAATATAAAAAGGAGAAAAATAATTAAATATCAATTTTGAAATGATCACCAACAAAAATTAAAATTTAAACATTAAATAAAAAAACCCTTCATAATAGTGGAAATAATGAAAATAAAAAACAAAAACTAAGAGCATGTACATATAAACATAGACAAAATAAGAACCATTTAAGAAATATATATAAGAAAATAAATGAATTAAAATAAAATCCAAGATTAAAAATATAAGGAACAAACTCAAAAACACATATATAATAAATGTCATTTAAAGGATAAAATTTAGCTAGTAGTTCAATTCGCCTTTTACTTTCCACCTCAACAACATGTCGTGCTCGTTTGGCTGTGTGATTGAGGTTTCTCTTGAAAATGTTTTCTGTTTAGAAATGCATCCAAATGATTTATTTAATTTCTTAAAAAATATTTTTGACAACAACACATTAAAATTATTTAGAAACAACAATTATTTTAATTTAAAATAAAAATAAAAATTTTCAAATTTGTTCAACAATAATTTCCAAACGCATTCCCAAACACTACTGCCATCTCACACCAGAATCACATTTCAATTCATCTTTTCAAATAGTAATGAACAACGAAAACCAAAGTTGAAATAACTGCTAATTACTGTTTGAAATTGCGATCTCCTTTGGCTATCTATAAAATAATAGTTATAGTGCACGTAAGTTAACCCGAAGACCCAAGTTATAAAAAGAAATTTATAAGCAGCAAAAAAATGAAAAAAAGTTTCGAGGATTATTTGTGACGCATTTAAGCTACCCCGGTTATAAAAATATATATACATGGGAAAAAATCATGTTGCGTGTAAACTGACTCGGATACCATGATCATAAAAAAAACAAACCAAAAAAAAGGAAGCCCGATTGAAAAAAGGGAAAGAACATTATCAAACAGTAATGAACAATAAAAATTGTAAGAAAAAAAAGTAAGGGCAAAGATTTATTTTGATGCGCGTAAGCTGACCCGAAAAAAAAAACCCTTTTTTGAACAGTGACAAATCATTGTTCATAACTCAAAAATCATTTTCATTCCTAGGATTCGAACTCCAACGCCCCGCATTGCACTAACGCTGCTGCAATCGCTCGATCAATCTTCTTCCTTGTGTAGTTCTAAGATACAAAGTATAATAGTATATTTATAAATTAACTGTCCCAAAAAAATCGTTGCTAGAGAGATTCGAATTCCCGCCTGCTGCTCCGCGTGGACGCGCTTGAACCACTCAGCCAAGCGACTTAGTTTGTTTAGTTTTGATTAAATACGCTAATATTGGAAAAGAGATGCAGCAAGTCATTAGACTTTAATGACATTTGAAGTACCAGATTGTGCACCCTAGTCCACAGTGGACCTGGGTGTGCGTGAATAGTAAATATTACTCTTCAAATAGCCTCCCTCCTTTAGCTATCTAGGAATAAAAGTCAATAAAAAATCAAATTAATTATAAAATTATCATTATATTATCTTTAATGACAACATTTTTATATTAAATAAAATAAAAAAGAAGTATATCCAATCCTTTTCATTTTCTCCTTTTCACCCATTTTTTGTTGGCTAAAATAGATTAGTTCATCTCATAAGAATGAGATTTGTAGTGATTTCACCCATGTTGGCTACGTTTGAATTCTTTTGATTTGATTTTGAAGTGATCTCAAACCTAATCGAGCTTATATTGGTCTCAATTTGACTCCTTTTGAGCTTATACAACTTGGTTTTCTCATCTTCTTTTTTCCTCTTAAATTTATCATTATTCATATCAACTATCTATATGTCATGTTGTATAGACCACACTTTCATCTACATCATTTAGTTATTAGTTATCTATAATTCGCAATGAGTTACTCCTGATTTTTTTCTTCAAGGTAAACTATATAAATAAGGTAAATAAAAGAAAGGAGGTAATATTCTCATTCACAACTATAGATCTACAAATGCTCTCTTTATATTTTTCTTTTATATATATAAACTATTTAAACACTATATTGATTTAGCATCAAAGTATTATTTCACAAGTAACAGCTATATCTCCAACCCAATATTATTCTGAAAAATTAATGTCCAAATCTAAATGAAGTTCTTATGAGTTTGATTAGTTTCCATACATACTATATTGCATATTAAAATATCTAGTCGTTGAAATAATCGATGATTAGATGGGTTTTGTTATTTACAAATAGAAGGGAGGAGAGCACAATGACCAATGAAGGGAAAGGGAAAGGGAGAGAGAGAGAGAGAGAAGAAATAATATGGTTTGGTTATATATATCGAAAGAAACAATTTTAAATATAAGGCGAGGCTAAGATTTCTAGGGTTTTTTGAGAGATAAATGGATAAAACAAACAAGGCAACAAGAATAAAAAACTTCACGAACCTTTATCTACCTTTTCCAATTCAGTTAAATGGCAAATCATTTTTATCGAACCCACCTAAAAAACTAAATCCATTGACACCAAGATTATTTTTTTCTTATTGCTACAAGCCGGTCGGAATGTGATCATTCAGTTAATTATTTTTTCTTTTCTCATTATTTTCAGGAGACTTTTTCCTTCTTCTCTCAACATGTAAAGACTAAAATAAAAATATAAAGTTTAGAATCATAATATGAGTTGCTAAGGTAATATGGATCAAATAATAAACAAACTAAAACTGAAAGGAGCGAAGTTAAGTTTTCCACGCCAAAATCTAAACTGGTTCTATTATGTTTATTTATTTATTTATTATTATTATTATTATTATTATTATTAAATTTGAACCTCATTTTATTTATTTTTAACAGCAACCTAAAGTCATATTCTACAAATTGATTTTTAATTTAGAATATTCCACTTCGCACATGCAAAAGCATGCAATATGAAAGAAATCTAAATGAATAAAAACATACTATTTTAACATAGAAGAAAGGATGGAAATGGAAGACATGAAAACACTCACGTTCTATTCACATGAATAATGCAGTCAACAAGGCAATTGATGCACAGTGAACAACACTACTATTCTTTTTCACTTGGTATACAGGAGCCCTTTTGTTTTTTTGTTATTATCTCAAGCTGGCTTTCACTTGGTATGTAAACTGTGCCTGTTTGAAATACAAGAGGTTTTAGGTAATTTTCCTCTTTTTTTTTTCTTTTTTTTTAATATTTACCAAAGTCACCGTACGAATTTCCGAGCAGAGAGAGGTATCAAGAGTCGCAGATAAACTTGTAATGGAATCCCATAAACAATAGAAACGAATCAAATCCATGTAGGTTTAACTGTCATATTCTAATTAATCCCCATATCTTGCACAAACAAGTAAAAGATAATTCAATTGTATTTGCAGAGTACACTGCTTTTTCACTTCATTACATTCTTACTGTACACATGTGTATATTTATATCATTACCTCATTAGCTTCTAACGTAACCGCTAACAACAGTAACATATATTTATTTACAACATCATTAATTATGTTTAAGTTATTCCTTAGTTGCTTGCAATCAATTCCGGATCAGCTGTTACTTGATCTTCCGTTTCTTGGTCTTCTTCATGCTTCGATTCGGTTTACGTAATCATGGCTGGTTCATTCATTGCTTGATCAGTTTCATGCGTTAGCTTAGCTGCTACAATTATTGTTGGATCATCCGTTGCTTGATCTTCTTCTACACGTCCCCTCAATCTGGAGGGTAGGTCACGGACATTCAGATTGAGAAGAACTTGACGAAATTTAATTGGCGGCAAAGGCTTGGTGAGAGCATTGGCTAACTGATCTTTGCTAGAGATAAATTGAACAATGAGCTCTTTATTGTAGACTTGATCACGAACGAAATGGAAGTCAATTTCGATGTGTTTTGTCCTTGCATGGAATTTGGGATTGGAAGTGAGATACGTAGCACCAATATTATCACACCATAAGGTTGGGCTATGGGGTGATATCAAGCCTAGCTCATTAAGGATTGATTTGAACCAAGAAAGTTCGGCAGCAGCGTTTGCAATGGCTTTGTACTCAGCTTCTGTACTGCTGCGAGCTACTGTGGCTTGTTGTTTGCGAGCACTAACTGATCTTCGATCATCTCTATCTGCAGCCCAATCAGAATCTGAAAATGCCTGCAAGTTAAAATTACCACCTCTGCCAATAAATAAACCTGTGGAAATGGAGTGCTTGAGGTAACGGAGTATGCGCTTGACAGCAAGCCAGTGAGTGTCCAACGGATTGTGCATAAATTTGCTGACTTTGTGTACAGCAAAAGCAAGGTCTGGTCTGGTGAATGCCAGATATTGCATGCTTCCTACCACACTACGGTAGAGGCTAATATTTGCAAATGGAGTGCCATCTATGGAAGTGAGATGACAGTTGGTGGCCATTGGGCTGCTGCAAGGTTTGGCGTTTTCCATTTTGCTCTTTTTAAGCAAATCAGTGATGTATTTATGCTGGGTTAAATACAAGCCATCTGTGCACCAAAGTGTTTCAACCCCTAGAAAATAATTCAGTCTGCCCAAGTCTTTGACAACAAAGGTTGCTTGTAGAGATTGCACGGTATCATGTATGATAGATGCATTTGAACCAGTTATAAGGATATCATCAACGTAGATAAGAATGTAGATTACTGAGTTAAATTTCTGAAGGATAAATAGGGAGGTATCAGCCTTACTTTCCCGGAATCCCATGGTCTGGAGTTTGGTGGACAGTTTAGAGAACCAAGAATGGGGTGCTTGCCGTAAACCATAGAGAGACTTGTGCAATTTGCACATATGATTAGGGTATTGAGGATGAACATAACCTTGCGGTTGAGTCATAAACACAGTTTCATGTAGGTCACCATGCAAGAAAGCATTTTGCACATCTAATTGCGTGATCGGCCAATTATATGTGACTGCAATAGAAAGGACCAATCGAATGGTGGCATGTTTGATAACAGGACTGAAGGTTTCGGAGAAATCAATACCTTCCTGTTGGTGAAATCCCTTTGCCACTAAACGAGCTTTATAACGCTCAATGGTTCCATCCGCCTTTTGTAAATCCATCGACATCCAACAATATTTGCATGATCGGGAGGAATAACCAAGGACCAAGTGCCATTATGTAGCAATGCTGAAAATTCTGTATTCATGGCCTCACGCCACTGTAATGACTTAGAAGCTTGACTGTATGATGTTGGTTCTGCGATGTTTGTTACATGTGCTGCTGTTAGTGCTTTTGGTAATGGGTAGCGGATGTAATCGTCTCCGGACTTCTTTGGACGATGAATCTGATTTTTAGAGTGTGTGACCATGGAATGAGTGTTGGTGAGAACTGGTTGACTAGCAACATCCGGAACTGGGGCCGTAGCTTGAGGCACAGTTGGGGATGGATCTGCTGTTGTATCCATGGACGGATCTGTTGTAGTATCTTCAAATGTTGGTGATGATGGGTCCTGACCTGTATCTGCAGAAATCAACACTAGAGGTGCAGTTGATGTGTTTGTAGAAATATGGTTAGATTGCAAATCAACTAGAAACAGGGACAGTGGCACGGTGACTGGTTGAGGAAGAGAAACCGAGGTGGAAGACACGGGGAAAGTGGTTTTGGAGTATGGAAAAAGTGTTTCATCAAATATAACATGACGAGAGACATAGATTTTTCCCGTAGAGAGATCTAGACACTTGTACCCCTGATGACAAAGACTATAACCAATAAAAATGCAGGTTTTAGATCGAAAATTAAGTTTATGTTTGTTGTATGGCTGTAGATTTGGCCAACAAGCACAACCAAACACACGCATTATCTGATAGTCAGGGACACTTTTATAAAGAATTTCATAGGGGGACTTGTGATTTAAAATTGGTGTGGGAAGTCTGTTGATGATATAGGTAGCAGTGTGAAATGCATCTTCCCAATATATCATTGGTAAATTAGAATGGGCTAGCAGGCTCAAACCAACTTCGATGATGTGTCGATGTTTACGTTCAATGGAACCATTTTGTTGGTGAGTGTGTGGGCAAGTGAGGCGATGATTAATTCCATTTTGGTGAAAGTAAGTGTTTAGTCGTCGATACTCCCCACCCCAATAGCTTTGATTTTTCTGTCAAACTATTTTTCAACATAGGTTTGAAAGTTTAAAAAGACATTTTCAACATCGGATTTCAGTTTAATAGGAAATAACCAAAGGAATTTGGAATAATCATCAAGAAAGCTCACATAATATTTGGCACCAGTGGTGGAATATATGTAAGCAGGCCCCCATACATCAGTGAAAATTAAATCCAATGGGTTTGACAAAACATACGTAGAAGTTTTAAAGTGCAAGGCATGGCTTTTTGCCATTTGACATTCGGGGCACACATGGTGTGTTTTATTTTTCTCTATAGGAAATGGAAGGCTGGACAGGACTTTATTAATGACTGGAGCAGATGCATCACCAAGCCTGCGATGCCATTCATAGGAACGAATACTAGAGAGGCCTCGTGGAAAAATGGAATTATTGATGAATTTATAGTCCATCATGAAGAAAACCACGATGAAGGACCTTCCCCGAGTAATACTTCACAAGAAAATGAAAAGAGTGAAATTCAAAATACACATTATTATCAACGCAAAACTGATGTTTGGACAATAATTTTTGGTGTAATTTAGGAACAAGAAGAACTTGATTAAGAACAAAGGTAGAAGAGGGAGTGGAAAGAATGGAAGACCCAATTTTAGAGATTTGCAAACCTTTTCCATTTCCTATTAGCACATTATCTGCACCAGTATAGTCAGATTTCTGAAGACTCAGATTATTAGCATCATTTGTGAAATGATGGGTGGCACCGGTATCTGCATTCCATGTAGTTTCACAATTTTCATTGGTACCATGGTGGATAGCTGCCAGTCCTTGTTTTGCTGGAAATTGAGGTGTATCCTGGTAAGACAAATCAAATCTGAAATAGCATTTCTTAGCATAGTGCCCAGTTTTATTGCAAATTTGACATGTGACAGAAGGAAAATTGTTTCTATTGCTGGAATTATAGGCTCCACGCTGACCACGCCCCCTGTCACGGAAGTTATTACGCCTGGGGAAGGAGTGTGATCTTTGTGCAATATGTGCAGAAGGCTGTTGGATAGCAGGAGTGAGTTGATGCCGTGACAAACGGGCTTCAGATGTCAATAACAGGGAATAGAGTTCCTCCAGTGTGATCTCATCAGTTCGAGTTGATATGGAAGCAACAAGACTGTCATATTCATGGTTGAGACCTGCAAGTAAATAGGTTATGATATCATCATGATTTAGTGGTTGTCCAGCGACAGCTAACTCATCAGTGAGCCGTTTGATGTACTGGAAATAATCAGTGGCTGTCTTGCCGCCCTTCGTTGCAGTTGCAAGTTGTGTGCGAATTTGCAGAGTGCGTGCACGGGATCGAGAGGAGAAAGTATCATCCAATGCATCCCATACAGCCTTGGAAGTTGTATGATTGACCATTTGAGCAAGAATTGGTTCAGACAAAGAGGTCATAAGAATGCTGAGAATGAGGTTGTCTTGGCGAACCCACTGAGAGTATGCTAGGTTCAAACGCTCGAAACAATGTAAGATTCAGGATGAGCAACATATATGATTTTGGGTGGTTTTGTAATACTACCATCAATATATCCAAAGAGTTCTTGACCTTTGAAAAATGGTACAAGCCGGGCTTTCCAAAGAAGAAAATTGTCATGACTGAGTTTGACAGTAGTGATAGAAGGCATGGAGATAACAGAAGAAGAAGATTGAGTTTGAGGTGTAGTAGAGCTTGTGGAAGACATTTAGACGTGAGTCTTTTGATAGGCTCTGATACCATATAAGATAATTCAATTCAATTGTATTTGCAGAGTATACTCTGTTTTTCACTTCATTGCATTCTTCTGTACACATGTGTATATTTATATCATTACCTCATTAGCTTCTAACGTAAACTGCTAACAACAGTAATATATATTTATTTACAACATCATTAATTATGTTTAAGTTATTCCTTAGTTGCTGCAATCAATTCTGGATCAGCTGTTACTTGATCTTCCGTTTCTTGGTCTTCTTCATGCTTCAGTTCAGTTTCTGTAATCATGGCTGGTTCATTCATTGCTTGATCAGTTTCATGCGTTAGCTTAGCTGCTACAATCATGGTTGGATCATCCGTTGCTTGATCTTCTTCTACAAACAGCCTCTCTAATCCACTCCCATTTCTCCTTCATCTTCCAAATATCCCATCAAAGTTGGCATCTTTTTTCTGCTCCCCATTATCTCAATAATGACCGGCGTCCCCACCGAGTTTCCATAAGCAAATTAAGCAACGCATGTAGGGAGCTGTGGGGTGAAAAGGGTTTGACGTTTTTGGATAAAATTTAAGTGAATATAGAACAAGTTTGTCTTGAGAATCTTCTTGTCTGAACGTATCGTAGAAAGTCCATGTTCATAGGGTCCTACTGTGTATAATATGGCCTTCCTTTGCAGAATCATGTGCTCCAACTTTTTATTAGCGAGTATCCTGTTTGGCAAACCATCTTCTTCATTTTCTTTTTAGACACTCTATTGATTTTATATATAAGATCCTGAAGTTTGTTAGATGATCTTTTGTAGATTCATTTGATAAATTACTGTTTTCTCTACCTGAGAACAACATTATTTGATTAAAAAAAAACATCTGTGCTGCACTTATTTTTTTATTTAACGAGTATCAAAATATTATAAGAAAAAATGGTCAGAAAATATTAAGAGAAATGAATCACCACCAATATTATATTAAAAACAATTGTGGTAAAATTATCATAAAAAAATTATTGTATTAAAAAAATGGCTTGCATGCTATATTAATTAATATCTAAAAAGAGAAAAAATTACAAATAAAAAAAAGATCAGAATAAAAAATGATATAAATAAATCGTGTATAGAGTGATAAATATTTCAAGTGTAAAGAATAAAAATAATATTTTTTTCCAAAACAAAAGAATAAAGAAAAAAAAGGAAACGCTAAAGAAACTATAAAAGAATGAAGATATGAAGAAAAAAAAGTTATAAATAGATCAAGTGTAATGTTATAAATATTTCAAGTATAAAAACAGGAAAAACAAATCTAAGCAAGATAGTTTTTTTCTAAATAAAAACCCACAACATCGGCATCACTTATTGTAAGAAAAATTAAAAATAATTATAATTATACCATTTCTAGAATGATTTACCATTTACAATAAAAATTAAAAACAATTATAATTATACAGAATGATTTACCATTTTGGTATTGAATTATATTTGTATCATTCATTAAATGACCTTATATCATGTATTTAAAAAAGAGTACATCACTTATCTAACATATATCATATATCACTTAATATTTAATATTATGATATATAATATTAAAGGATATTAAAATAATAATTTTATGTTGTTGTCGTCATCGTCGTCATCATTATTAATATTATTATTGTTATTATATATCCATATTTAAAAATTAAACTTAAACTAAACTTAAATACTTAAGATTGATTGACAAGTTTGCAATAAAATATTTTGATGATAATTATTTATTCATTACATTAAGTTTATAAGCGATAATCATATTTTTTTATAAATTTTATAATGATTATATACATTAATAACAATAACTAAAAAACATTAAAAATATAGGATTGGATACACCCTTGACCTATTTGACCCAAATAAAACTGAATAGGTTCTTGTCCAACCAGGTAAAAATCCAATTCAATGAGATTAGGTGAGGTTGAAAATACCTAACTCTTATCAGTATCCTCTGCTACGTTTCAGCAGGCCATGTTGAAGGACTAGTGCGTATTTAATACTTTATTTTAAAAGTGTTTTTTTAAAATAATTTTTATTTTATTTTTTATTTTAAATTATTTTTTTAGTGTTTATATACCATTTTAAAGTGATAATATCAAAAATAATTTTTTAAAAAATAAAAAAATAATATATTTATGAATAAAAAACACTTTAAAAAATAATTTTAATCAAATCACAAAACAGTCCGAACAGTCACTGTATAGAAGTCATGACCATGAAAGAATACGGAAGCCACGCTTTTAGCTATGGAAACCACTGTATAGCAAAAATGGGTGGTCTGGTGGCCGGATCTTCACATTGATGATTACTGGTTATATAGCAGTACTTATACACTGCGGCACTTCTCTTTGTCGAGCAACATATCCATATATTCTTAATTAATTATGAACTTTTCAAAAGGGTTTTTGATTATGATTTGATTCAACTCCTCCACAGTTTAGTTCCAGGAAGATTATCAAGTGACTCCCTTTTCAACATAGAGAATGGGAAATTGGAAATTAATTGCTAATTTAAAGTATACTATTATATATTAAAAGGGGTAAAAAGAATCATGGAAAATATAAAAAAAATCGTCTCAAACTCTCTAAAATATATTTTAGAAATTGAAAAACTGCTTCCCATTTCCGAGTTCAAAAGATAAGAGTTCATGCTCACCCTTATAAGTGTGAATTCACTATTCTTTTTATTATTATTATTTACTATCCAATATCAATATTTATTATATTAACACAAACACGCTCTCTATATTTACAAGAAATAAGTCATGTTCTCATAGAAACCTTTCGAAATAATTTAATTATATACAGCACCAGTTTCTACCCGGCTAAAATCAATAATATTTACATCGATCAAAAAAGGAGCCATGATATATAGGATTAAGGTCAATAGTAATTAAACCATATAACACTTCAAATGTGACAGATTCTGATTGTTTAAATTATTGGATCCAACAGCATCACATGATTTAAACGAGAAAAAAGCATCCATGTCTGTCTCCACTAGGAAAATGACAAATTTACGATAAATCTCAAACCAAACCTTCAAAAAGATTGAGATATAAATCATGGTGTTTCACCTAACATTTTAAGTTTTAAGGTGAGATAGTTCTTTAATGTTATTTGTAGACCTAATGACTACGAGTTGGAATCTCACCACGGTTATTTTATTTGATAAAAATCAAGTACAAGATAGTGTGGACATGTGGAAATTTCAAATCTAAAGAGTTTTCACTTGAGGAGGTATTTTAGAGAATAATATAAAGTATATTCTATGACTTTCCTTAACAACATAATTTTTTAGATAAGATAATTTCTTAACATGTTTAAAACAAAACAAGGAGAGAGCTGCATGCCCATTACGACGAGAGGAAAAACCAGTAACGCATCTGGTGTATTCACCCGGCATAACATTTGCTTATTATACCAATGACAAGCAAGATAGGCTCCCACTTACTTATTCTAAGGTGAGGCGATCATGTGGATACTAATTAAGAGCCCTAGATGACAAAACTGAGTGAGGATAAAACTAAAGCTGCTTTCAAACAAGCCATATAAACACACCAACACACACATGTTAGGTGTAGAGCTCTTCTCCACTCTACTGCTACTGCTAGGAAACATTGATTGCGAGCTTATTGAGTGCTGGTTTTGTTTCGATTCATATTGTAAAGCTCGATTCACAGTTGGCATCCTTAGGGTTGCAAATGAAGAGCGAATTAGAGCCCAGAAATGGTCTTCGAAACTCTCAATTATTTGGACACACACATCATGAAGTGAGGAAAAGCTGGCTAGGTTCCACACCACCTGCTTGCTTCACCAAAACCCTGTTCATTTAGCTGACCTCTTTATTAAGTCATCTGTGTATTAAATAATGAGATAAAACGAATATAACCTTTTATCTTCCTTTTTTTTTATCAAACTGCGAGCCCTCGATTTTGCATGTGGTAATTAACTGGCTTCACCCAACTTTCTTATTTTAAATGAAACCTTGGATGAAAGTAGACTAGAGTGATTAGAATTCTCGTACGATTTGTTAGTTTCTTTTGTAGGGCGCATTAGAAGAAAAAGAAAGACAGCATTTGACATATCTTTCCAAAGAGAAAAATTTTATGTTCTTTCGGGTACTGTAAGACTCGTCAGCTAATTTAGATCACACAACGATAGTACCAAATATATCAATTGAAATTTATAATGACATTAGCTTTCATTCCTCACCTTATCAATTTTAAATTCAAACCGATGGTTACATCAATTCTCATTAAGGTTCCTCTTAGATTGAAGGTTAAATTTGTTGTGTAAATAATGAAATACAAGAAATGAAAACAAACAAAAAAAACTTGAAGCGTGCTTAGCACTGTATTTAAGGATATTTTTCCAACAATAAGGTATCCTCTAGGATTCAAGAAGTTCTTCCTCAAACAAAGAGAGGAATACAATAAACATCTTAGAAATAAGAAGAGTCTAGCAAATAAGAGGAAGAAAAGAATTAGTTTTTGAGATGCATTTGTTTGAAAAAGTTGCATGATATTTATAGATAACCATAATATAACGGTCATATCTAATTTAATTATGAAATTAAATTAGCAGTTATAATAATTTAAAATATGTCCGTTATAAAATTAAATTATGGTCCGTTACAAAATTAAATTATGGTTTAAAATATATCCGTTACAAAATTAAATTATGGTAACACTTATATTCGTAACTCTTAAAAATAAATTTTCAATGGTTACAAATTTATCAAGTGTTTTATCATTGTGGGATAGTCTTTTGAAATATCTATTATAACTTTTACAACAATCCCCCACATATTTCAAAAGGCTTTTTAAAAAAAATAATAATCAATAAGTAAATAAATCTGTTGCCATTGAAAGATTTTTTTTTTTGCAATAGATATTGCTGCTTGACAATTACAATGCATGGATATAGGTGTTGGTTTTATTCGCAATAGAATTTCAATTAAAAATTTTCCCAACCAATCAGCTTTATATCCTGCTAATTCTAGTGCCATAATTTCTAACTCCATGGTGGATCGAGCAATGAAGCTTTGTTTGGAAGATTTCTAAGACACTACACCACCACCTAGAATAAAGATATAGCCATTAGTGGATTTAATCTCATCTGAACTAAAATCCAGTTTGCATCGCTATATCCTTCCAATATAGTGGGAAATCAACTATATAGAATACCATAATTCATGGTACCTCTCAAATATTTTATTAGTGAGATTATCGTCGCCCAATGCTTATAATTAGGATTTTATGTATATCTACTCAATCTACATACAACGTATGCTATATCAGGTCGAGTGAAATTCATTAAATGCATCAGACTCCCAATGATCTAAGCATACTCAAGTTGACCAACAACATCCCCTTTATTTTTCTTTAATTGAAAGTTTGCATCATAAGAAGTACTCACAGGTGTCACATCAAAATGACCAAACTTCTTGAGAAGTTTTTCTATATAATGTTCTTGTAGTAACATTATACCATTGTTTCTCCTTATAATTTTTATACCCAATATTACACTAGCTTCACCCATATCTTTCATATCAAATTTAGATGCCAAGAAAAGTTTAGTGTTATGCACAATATTCATGCTAGTACCGAAAATAAGCATAGCATCTACATATAAACTAATGACCACATATTCATTATCACTAGTCCTAGTATAAACAAATTTATCCACACTAACGGATGAAAACCATCACTTAAAATTACTTGATCAAATTTCTCATGCCATTGTTTTGGAGCTTGCTTTAAGCCATATAAGGATTTTCTCTATTTACAAACTTTATTTTTTTGATCAGTAATGGCAAAGCCTTCGGGTTGTAACATATATATCTCTTCTTCTAAATCACCATTTAAAAAGGAAGTTTTAACATTCATTTGATGTATAAAGAGATTATGAATAGAAAGCTAAAGCAATCAGAACTCGAATTGAAGTAATTCTAGCTACGGGTGAAAATATATCAAAATAATCCACATTTTTCTTTTGAGTGAAGCCTTTTGCTACTAATTTTGCTTTATACTTATCTATAGAACCATTAGGAAGATATTTTCTTTTAAAGATCCATTTACAACCAATAGGTTTTGCACCGAGAGGCAAATCAACAATCTCCCAAGTTTGATTTTGTAAAAACGAATCTATTTCAACTTTAATTGCTTCTTTCCAAAATAAAGAATCAGAGGAAGAGACGACTTGGATGGGTTCATTGGATCATTATCTACTAAATAAGTTAAAAATTTCTTTTCTTTGTCTCTTACTCCTTATTTCCTCAATATGAGTTTCATCAATCCTATTATTATTAATAGGGGCGTTATTAATAAAAGGTATGTGAGAAATATTTTCCTTTAATAAATAGATATGTTCAACGAATTCAGCATTTTTTTGTTTCTATAATAATATTGTGATCTAACACATCATTTCTTAAAACCACAAACCTATATGCAACACTATTTTAAGCATAACTAATAAACATACAATCAGAAGTTTTTGATCATATCTTTTTTCTCTTTGGTTCAAGTAGCATAACCTTATCTAGACACCCCCACACTTTTAGATATTTTAAATTTGGTGGATAGCCTTTTCAAAGTTTATACGGTGTTAAACCGGTTTTCTTGTAAGGAATTCTATTTTATTAAAGACATATAGATAAAATAGCTTCACTCCAAGAATTATCATGTGCGGAAGAACTAACTAGCATAACATTCATAATTTCTTTTAAAGTTTTATTTTTCCTTTCAGCTATTCCATTTGGCTCGGGTGAATAAGGTGGGGTAACTTCATGTATTATGCCTTTTTTTTTTCACAATAATCATTCATTAGAACATACTCACCTCCTCTATCTAATCTAACACTTGATTTTTTTTTTTGTTTAGTTGATTTTCTACTTCTGCTTTATATAATAAAAACATGTTATAAGCTTCATCTTTACTTCTAAGTAGGTAAAGTTTTGTATATCTTGAAAAATAATCTATGAAGTTCACATAATATTTCTTGCCTCCTCTAGTCATGGTTTGTTTTAAATCTCCTAAGACTATATGTATTAAGCTAAGTAAATCAGTTTCTCTTATAACAGATGTACATGTTTTCTTATTAATTTTAACTTCAACACATATTTCACATTTATTCATAGATGAATAATTTGAACTAGAGATTAAACTAAGAGAGTTCATTTTCTTAAGATAAGATTGACTAACATGTCCTAATCTAGTGTCACACCCCAAAAAATGGTAGTATGCGGCGTCGTGGCAACTTGTCCCCGTGTGCGGGGGATTAAATATCGGGGATTATCTATTTTCGTAAAAAAGGCAGTCGCCACCTAGTATTATGGTTACTAGGAAATCTAAGACTAGTCTTTCAGAGATTCTAAGGTGAGGGACTGGTTGCGTAAAAGGAAGGTTTTAGCACCTCTAGTACGCCCTACCTAAGGTAAGCTGCTTGAGTTTGGATCGCTTATTATTTGCTATGGGATTGAACTTTCAAAACTTGTGCTAATCAAATAAAAAAATGGGATATTACTCCGTCAAATATTTTTTTTATATTAACTTCTTAGGATTTAATTATCCAAGTATCAATAGTAAATAATAATATATCACTCCCGCCAAATATTTTGGATATCAACCCCTTATTTATCCACATACCGACAGTGAATAATAACTTATTATTCCCGCCGAATATTTTGGGTAATAACCCCTTAAGATTTATTTACCCAAATCCCAACAGTGAATAAAAGCATATCATTCCCACCGACTATTTTGGATATCAACCCCTTTAGGATTTATTTATCCAAATACCGATAGTGAATAATAGCTTATTATTCCCACCAAATATTTTGGGTAATAACCCCTTAGGATTTATTTACCCAAATACCAATAGTGAATAAAAGCATATCATTCCCACCAACTATTTTAGATATCAACCCTTTAGGATTTATTTATCCAAATACCGATAGTGAATAATAGCTTATTATTCCCACCAAATATTTTGGGTAATAACCCCTTAGGATTTATTTACCCAAATACCAATAGTGAATAAAAGCATATCATTCCTACATAATATTTTGGATTTTTACCTCTTTCGGATTTATTTATCCAAATACCGACGGTGAATAATAAACCCCAAAACAAAATAAGATTTTAAATTTTTTGAAATATTGGCCAATACCCTTTGGATTTTACAAACCTGTTGTAAAATCTCAAAATGCAAGAAATGATTTTTTTCTTTGCAAAAATCCATGCTAAAACTCATTTTCTCTTCAAAACCCAAGATAATATATATTTTTTCAAAAGAACAACTTTTAAAATATGCTAGTGTATTGGCCTTATGCAAGAAAAATAAAACATTTTTTTAGATTTTTTTTGTATATAAAAAAATATATATATTTTTTATATTTTTATATTTATGGGTGGGTTGGATCGCCAACTCACCCATTTAATAACTTGAGTCGCCAATTCAACTTGTTTCAGTGGTCATGTCGACACAGAAGAATTAGGCTCAGGCTGTCGACCAGGCTATTTCAAACTGGCTGTCACTCACATGGGAACTCGGGTCGTCGACCCACAATCTCAATCCGGGTCCTCGGCCAGAGATATTGGTCCGGGCCGAAGCCCATCTTCTCTCGGTTTGGGCTTCCGGCCAGTGGGCTAAAGCCTGGTCTTTGGCAGCAGAGTCGGCGTAAAGCCCGATCCGAAAGCACAAGGAGAGTGAATGAATTCACTCGCCGGTGCATGCATGGAGAGAGACGATGAACAGTGAAATGTTCAAGTGTGATGAATGGAAATTCTGTTAACACCTTTGGGTAGAGGATGTCGAGGTGGTTCTTCTAGTCATGGTGGCGTCGGAAATGGTCTCCTGTGGTGGCCGGAAGAGCGGTTGGAAGGCGTCGGGTTGTTCTTGGTGTCGTCGGTGCACCCTATTGTGACGGGCTCGCTGTTGGCCAATCCTTGCCTGAGTCCGTGATGGTGGTCGCCAAGTAGGGGAGCTCCTAGAGGTGACGGGATGATGCTTGGTGGCCGGGGTGGTTGTCGGTGTTGCTTGGTTTTTAGAAGAGAGAGAAACAGAACCGAGAATGAGAGAGAGAAGAAAACAGGGAGAAGAAGAAAAAGAAGAAGAAAAGAAAAGGAAAAAATGGAATCGAATGCCATGAAATGGGGAAGACATGAACGAAAAAATTCGAATTTTTCTACATAAAATCTTCCCTGTTTCTTAGTTTTTCTGCTCGTTTTTTGCCTCTGTCTCCTCTCCCCGTTCTTTTTATGTCCAGTGGTTTATATAGCCAAAGTAGGTTACCGTTGGTAACGTGCTTTCAGCTCTAGGATTTCATGCGGTGGTGGGGAAAAATGGCCGGCAAAAGGGTGGCTTGTTGGTGGTCGGTGGGTTGTTACTTTTGGGATGTAAAAGTGCGATTTGGTCCCTCAATTTATAACTCCTTCGATTGCACCCAGTCCTTTAATTGCACCCTCCGCTGAACTTAAATTTATGATTTTGTTCAATTATACCCTCCTTCATAATTTCAATACTAGCCTTAACTTCATACCCCCTTTTTTATATTTCGGTCCTCGACTTTTATTTGTGCGATATAGTCCCCACTCAACCATTACACTCTTAATTTGTTCAATTTGGTCCCCGATCTCACCTAATTGGCTTAGAAAAAATTCAAATAGGTTTCCGAAAATTCAAATAACATCAATTGAGCCCTAATTAATTTTAAGAACTTGATTTCTTATTGACTAAGCCTTGAATAAAAATTAATTTGATCAATTTAAAGTATAATTAAGTCGTCAAGCTTAATTAAACCCTCCAATTGGACCTAAATTAATTCCTGAATATAATTACGCTTTTATATTAAACCAACGACTATATCAAATTGGTTCATAAAATTTTTAATTATATTTTAGGACTTAGTTTATACTGCAATTTATCCGATAATAAATTACTTTAGCTTTGGATCATTTTTGGGCACAAAAGGGTACAATAGAACTTTTCAAAAATATCCCAAAATTTTAACTTGATTTTTTACCGACACCAGCTCCCTTTTATTTTATTTTTGTTATTTTCCGATAGTTTTGGGGCATGATCCAAAATTGAGTTACAACATCTAGCATGCCATAAATCAATACTATCAAGCAAGTAAGCAGAAGATGATGCATTTTCATTCATTTTTTCAGCAACATTGAGTACAAAACGTTCATGGTTACAATATACTTTCCCCATGAATACATTGTTTTTTTGTCATTACAATCTTATCAGATTCAAATGACACTTTAATCCCAAATTTTCCCAAAACAGCTACAGAGACCGAATTTGCTTTTATATTAGGGACATGCAGTACCTCATTCAAAGCCAGCGTCTTTCCCGAAGTTAATTTCAAAAGGACTTTGCCTTTTCCAAGAACATTTGTTGTCCTTGAATCTCCAAGGTAAATCACTTCTTTTCCATCCTTAAAAGGTGTATAAGTGGAGGAGAATTTTTTACTTGCATATATGTGCTTTGTAGCACCGGAGTCTACCACCCAATTCTTCTCATTGGTCACCATATTAACTTCAGAAACAACCACAACAATGATGTCTTCTCCTTCATCAATGTTCACCATAGTTTTAGGAGGATTGTTGTTTCTCTTTTTATTGCGACATTGAGGTGCATGATGGTCAGGTTTTCCACACACAAAGCAATTCCTTTTTTTCTTAAAATTGTTGGTTTTGGGTTTGAACACAATGATATTGTTACCATTGGACTTAAAAACTTTTATTAAATTTATTCTCATACCTTTTTTAATGTGAACTCACTTCCACCAAGTTTGCTTTGGTAGTCATATCCTTCTTCCTTGTAGCTTGTAGCTCCTTTCTATTTGTGTCTTCAATTATGATGTGAGTGATAAGGTCAATCAATGACAATTTTTTGTGTTTGTGCTTGAGTTGTTTCTTGTAGTCGCTCCATGTGTTAGGGAGTTTTTCGATGAGTACTCCAGCAACGAAAGCTTCAGGAAGGTTGATATTTTCAACCTTCATATCTTCAAGATGTCCATGGTTCTCATTAATTTGAGCTTTGATGTCTTTGTTATCAATCATTTTTGATTTGTAAAATTTACCCATGACAAATTTTTGTTTGCCAACATCTTCGGCAGTGTATTTTGCAACCATGTTGCCCCATATTTCCCTTGCTTCCTTATAGTTGCAATACACATCAAACAACTCATTGGAGAGAGTGATTAAAATAGAGTGCCTACAAACCTTATTTCCATGTGTCCATGCTTCGGCATTCTCAGCATCTTTAGGATCGGCAAGAACTCAAGCCACGTCATTCAAGTCAAGAACACCAAAAATCCTCTCTTGCCATCTTTGGAAGCTCTCCCCAGAGAACACCTCAATTTTTGAGATGTCAGGAAATAGATTGGCCAAAGGAACAGTGGCTAGCCTAGGCAACAGAGTAGTGGTTGCCGGAGAGGGGAGAACAATAGTAGCAGCAGCAGTGTTGAGGGAAGAGGCACCATTAGCAATAGTGTGTCCGTCCATTTTGGAGGTAGTTATCCTTAATATTGTTGTGTAAATAATGAAATACAAGAAACAAAAACAAACAAAAGAAAACTTGAGGCATGTTTAGCATTGTACTTAAGGATATTTTCTCAACAATGAGATACCTTCGAGGATTCAACAAGTTCTTCCTCAAACAAATAGAGGAACACAATAAACAACTTATAAATAAGAAGAGTCCAACAAATGAGAGGAAGAAGAGAATTATTTTTGGGATGAATTTGTTTGAAAATGTTGCATGATATTTATAGATAACTATAATGTAACGGTCATATCTAATTTAATTATAAAATTAAATTAGCAATTCTAAAATGCCGAATGAAAACTATTACTTTTAGAAAAAAAAAAGAGAGGTTGAAAAAAAAGCCCCAACGACAATCCATCCACAACCTCCGCGGTGTGTCACCTCAACAAGAAAAAAATGATGTCGTAAGGATTCAAACTACATGGCAAAAAGGTGATTCTACTTACTAAAGGATGTCACACGAGCTACCAGGATACGTCATGCATTGTGCTTGGATATGTAAATCAATAATAAAAAACACATTATTACCCTAAATTAAAATAAATTTACCAAAAAAAACCTCAACACGTGACATTTTTTTAAGAAACATGTAGAATGTTATGAAAAAGGGCCCCCAAAGCATTGATTTTGTATTAAATGCAATCCCACTGGGATCATGGTTTAAAGCATCAAATTTGAATGCTGTGCACTGTATACCTTGTCATCGATCAATACAGTACTTCCGATCAATGCTTATAAAAAAAAAAAACAGCACGTCAGATTTGTACTGCCGGCGACAGTACAAATCTTCCATATAGATAGTCGAGGCTGGCAGAATTTGGTGGTGGCCAGATACATGAGTACACAGAATCTATGTCGTGTTAACAAAATGAAAATAGCATAACAATAGGAAGAAATACATGGAGCCCATTTCAAATCTTTATTCCTACAATTTGCTTCTTACAGGCATTGATATTATTCTCGCCAACACTAACACACTAGCAGCTAATTACAGTGCTAGCCTCTTGTTTCGGTTCTTCTGCTGCCTTTTTCTTCCAAGTACACGCCATGAAGAATCCAGACCCTCCTTCACTGCACTAGCATTGTCCACTACTTTCCTCGGCCTAATTAACAGGGGGGGGACCCTCTCAACTGTTTTTTTGTTGGAGCCAGATTGTGAAGACATCTAGGGTTTTCATGTCGGCCCTGTAATGTTTCTGTGTGAATTCGGACAAAGTTGGCCATGTGAAGTCAGGATATACCCTCTGATTTATAGAGTCAATCAAGGTGTTTGGTGGCTTCACCACCTTATCCAGTTTTGGACAGAGAAAGAAAGCAAGGGACTTCCTTACTGTTACATTATTGACCACCGCTCTATGCAAGCAACTCTTGAAAATGCCATTTGATAGAGCCTGAAACAACGCAATTAAAGACTATTGGTTAGTAATATTAACTGTACGGTGATCCTTTGATTCGACATGTACTATTTTGGGATAGCCTCGAACAGTAAGATTGACTCTCTTTATGTGACGTAGGAAGAAACAATTGAAAGGATTCTAACTAGCGTAGCTGTTTTTTTATGATCTTACCATGAAGGTGTCACCGATGTTGACGACGAAAGCTTCCGGATCAGGTCTGACGGAGTGCCATTTTTCATCAACGAACACTTGAAGGCCACCGACATGATCTTGATGGAGGATTGTTAAGGATGTGGGATCACAGTGAGGCCCGGTGCCAAGAGTTAAATCCGGCTCTTGGCAAGGCGGGTAGTAATTCAGTCTCATTATTGAATCGTTTCCTTCGAAGAAATCTCTAAAATATTCTCTCCCAACTCCCAGACTTGCTCCTAATAGCTCCATAATTCCAAGGGAAAGAGTGTTCATGGCTTCACAATATTCTTGGTAAACCGTCCTATCCATAACAAAATCACAAATTATTGTAGTGTCTTGCAAATACTATATTATATAGACGACATTGTGTAATATCTCATTAGCCGGAATGAAAGATATATATATTATGGTTTCTTACCCGAATTGTTTGAAATTGTCTCCCATTACATTCGAGAAGTATTCTTGGACGATGTCAGAAGACTGATTGTCAGCACAATATCGGAGAGAAAGTGTTTCTTTCCATGGAAGTTTGGAGGAGAATCTTCCAGTGAAGCTACTGGCATACCCATATTGCTCTCCTATCTTTCTTTGAGCTCTTTGCTTCTCTGAGAGTTGTTTCCCAAAAAACATGTTCATATACTCATGAGCTTTAGCTATAAGCTTTGAATCAACTCCATGGTTAACAACTAGAAAGAATCCATGCTTCCTGCACGCCTCATTTACTAGCTGAGTAGCCTTTGAGACCGCCAGAGGATCTCCAGCGAGGAAGCTTCCAAAATCAACAGGGGGGATTGCAAGTTCTGGGGATTCAAGGCATGGTTTTTCGTGGTCAGGCCAAATGAAGTGAGAGGGTATGCTGGCTTGGTGTTGAAGAATTGAAACATCAAACACTAATGGCTGTCGAGGAAGAGGAGGAGCCATCATCATGTTTGAAGCGAAACATCAACGGCATATAATGATAAATATATGCGCGCTCGCACCCACAGATATATACATGAATTTTCAATTTCTACTTCAGAAAAATATATACCATCGGAATTAACTAGAAGGTACTTATCTCCAGTTTAGCTGATGAGAGAGATTGAGAGGAGATCGTGTATCATTGAGAGGGGATAGAGGAGGTAAGTAGAGTTTAATAGGATCAGGGAAAAGCCAAGGCCAGTCGATTGTGAAGGTCAGCGAACAATATTCGAATCTTCGTGTTTTAAAAAATGATTTTGAAAAAAATTAAATTATTTTTTGTTTTTCATTTTAAATTAAAAGTTAACTGAATTTTTTCACAGAAAAGATAGAAAGGTATATAATATACACATTAATTTATGTACAGATAAGTAGGGTCCAATTTTTTTAAAGAATAGGAAAAAAAATGATTGAGGTCCTATGAGAAATAAAGGTTCTCTACCTCGGATACTCCCACTAAACGAGAATCTAGTTGAGAATTTTCTGTTAATTACTTTGTGTAATGGCCCTACGTACTTACACTTCATTTATTAGATATATGTTTATTTTTGGGTACATGCATGCGCATGCATGTGATCTCTTTGTGTGTATAGTTATTCCATGAACAAATTTAAGTATATAGCTGTTCTGCGTGTGTACGCAGCACGGTATTGGACTAAAGGAAGATTCTAAGACCGGCTTGCCGAGTGCCACTGGCTCGGTCGCTGAAAGCGGTGGAGATAGATCGAGAGAGATTTGAAAATATATGTGTTTCGTAGGACAGATCGATAGGGGCATGCAGGGTTAATAATCAAGATAAATTACACCTAACTTGTTTAATTAATTCTTCTTCTGCCCACGAGCTGCATGTCTTGTTTCCCTTCCACCTATTTGTGTGATAAAAATTACACTACATGTAGTAACTATAATATATCTATACTGTGATAAAATTACAGTATATGTAGTAATTATAGTATTTCTTTGTGATAAAAATATGTGCGTTTCATAGGACACTGATCTTGCTAATGCTATCAGATTAGGGCATGCATTTTAAGAGCTGGACGCTGAGCTTTGAGCTCCATGTTTTGCATTATAACCTGTTAAGGAATCATCTCACCTAAAAGTTTAAGCTTGTAAGTTAAGTCCCATAATATAATTTATATTATTTTCTAACACACCTCCTCAAGTGAAAGCCCTTTGGGCTTGAAACTTGCACCGACCCACATCACCTAATGCTTATTTTTTATCAAATAGAATGAGAGTGGTGAGATTCGAACTCGTGACCACTGGGTCAATAAGGCTTTGATACCATGTTAACTCACAACAAGCTCCTATCATCGCTCGGTATTCTGCTTCTACCGATGATAGGGAAACCATTTTCTGTTGTTTTGATCGCCACGAAATCAATGAAGATCCAAGAAAGACACAATATCCAGTGGTTGATCTTCTAGTGAGTGGGCAGCCCGCCCAATCTGAGTCACAATAAGCCCTCAATTTGAAATCATTGTCAGCAAAGAAGAATAAGACTTGGCTAGGTGTCCCTTTTAAGAACAAACAACCCGGAGGGCTGCCTCTAAATGAAGTTTTCGGGGTTGATGCATGAATCTGCTCAAAACATGTATTGCATACATTATATTTGGCCTCAAAATAGTTAAATATATTAGTCGTCCAACTAGTTGTCTATATTGTTTGGGTTCTCTGAGTAATTCACTTTTGTCTAATAGTTTAAAGCCTCGTTCCATATGTGTATCACTCGGGGCAGCACCCAATAAACCTACATCTTTAATTATTTCCAAAGCATATTTACGCTGACAGATGAATATGCCTTTCCTGGAGGCAGACACTTCAATGCCAAGGAAATATTTCAAAGCCCCAAGGTCCTTAAGATGAAAATGACTATGCAGAAATTCTTTAAGTTCAACAATTCTAACAAGATCATTTTCAGTAATCAGAATATCATCGACATATATTAGTAGGGCTTTAAAGGACTTGCCTTGTTTCTTGATAAATAAGGAGTAATCGGCCCGAGATTGCTCGTATCCATTAGAGCAAATTGTGTGAGAGAATTTTGCAAACTATTGGCGGGACGGTTACTTCAATCCATACAATGATTTATGAAGACGGCAAACCATGGCTTCCTCCCCCTGTCGCAGCAGCCTTGGCGGTGGAGACATAAATATTTCTTCTGATAAATCACCGTGTAGGAAAGCATTGTTGACATCTAGTTGGTGAAGGGATCATCCATTAGCCGCAGCCAAAACTAGTAAGCAACGAACTAAGATTATTTTGGCAGTGAGAGAAAACATGTCCTGATAATCGATACCTTCCAGTTGGTTGAATCCTTTTGCGACCAACCTGGCCTTATATCTCTCAATCGACCCATCCGATTTGTGCTTAATTTTATATAGCCAACGACATCCAATCAGCCTTTTACTTGTTGGTAGCGTAGTAAGTGTCCATGTACCATTGGCTTTAAGAGCTTGTAATTCTTACTTCATTGCATTACGCCATTCAAGAGAGGCTGCAGCCTCCAAGTAAAAACGGGGTTCTGCCAGGGCACTAATTTGAGCAATAAATGAATGAAGAGCAGGTTGATATCTGTGATAAGAGATATAATTCTCCAGTGGGTAACATGTACCTTTTTGTGGACCTGGCAATAGGGAGTGCATTTGGTTGAGAGAAATAGTCGAACAAACATAATCGAAAAGTTTTGCTAGTGGCCTAGTTTGGCGAGTTGAGCGACGAAGGGGAGCAGGGTGAGATGGGTTTGTAGGAGAGAGACATATGGTGATGGTGGGGGGTTGGAGAGTGAGGTTGTTTCCTGGAATAAAGACTGATGATTGTGGAGAGATGGTTGCTCATGTCGATCAGTGGTAACTGCCAAGGGGTTGAGGATTGGTGATGGTGGTGGGTTGATGGATGAATGATCGTGTGAAGATGTGGGGCGGGGGGGCTGGGTGGATTAGGCATGTGTGGGTCTAGGACGTGGATTAGGATGAGAGTCATGGGTCATAAGGGAAATTGGGTCGGCCTGGTTTTGTAAAGGTGAAGTAGTATGGATTGACTAGTCAGATGAGAATGGGAAAATATTTTCATGAAATTTAATGTCACGACTAGTAAAAAAAAATTGGTGGATAGATTAAATAATTTGTATGCCTTTTGATTGATGGGATATCCTATAAAAATTGACCGTATCGAACAATGGTCAAATTTATGAGATGTGTTAACATTTGTAGCATAGGCTAGGCAACTAAATACATGAAGATGAGAAAAAGATGGTGCTTTAGAGTAAAGTAACTTAAAAGGTGTTTTGAAAGAAATAACTGGAGATGAAAGGCGATTGATTATATGGACAGTAGTGAGAGTACATTTGCCCCAAAATTGGACAGGAAGATGAGCTTGAAATTTCAAAGCACAGGCAACTTGAAGAACATGACGATGTTTGCGTTCCACAACCCCATGTTGTTCAGGTGTGTAAACACAAGAATGCTGAAAAATGACACCATTATTTTGAAAGAAGGAATTAAGTGAGATAAATTCTCCACCATTGTCACTTCGAAAAGTTTTAATGCTAGTGTCAAATTAGGTGGAAACATAACTGAAAAATTATTTTAAAAGAGATTGTGTTTTATCTTTGTGACGCATCAAAAAAGTCCATGTAAAACGTGTATAATCATCAACAATAGTAAGGAAATAATGTGCATCGGAAAGAGAAGGGTGTTTATAACGTCCCCAAATATCACAATGAATTATTTCAAAAGGTTTAATTGATGATATTATACTACGAATGAAAGGGAAACGACTTTGTTTAGCCTAAGGACAGATATGGGAAACTTTATTGGACTCAACAGATAAATTTAAAAAAAAATGGCAATGAAATTTAAACTAGAATGGGATATATGGCCTAGATGATTGTGCTAGAGATCAGTGGAGATGGTAAGATTGCATGATGGCTGGTTTGTGGGTGTGGGAGGTGTGTTTGTGGATTCCTTTGTCGCTAATGCCACTAAATAGTATAGTACGTTATGCTGTTTACCCAAACCAATCATCCTCCTTGTAGCCAGATCCTGCAAAATACACCAATAGGGAAAAAAGTTACCGAAGAATTCAAGCCTCTCGTCAGACGACTAACGGATATTAAATCAACTTTGAATGTAGGAACATGTAGCACATCATGAAGATAGTAAACGGAGTTTAACGGTAATGTCCCTGTGACATTAATTTTAGCTTTCTCTCCACTAGGTAGTAGCACAGGGGGCAATAAACATTTTTTTAGATTGGATAATAATTTGTATGATAAAGCAATATGATTTGTCGCCCCACTGTCAATGACCTAATTGCGTGATTTAATTTTAAATAAACCTAGCTTATTTATGGCATTGGCTTGAGTGTTGCTGAGGTCATGAGTGTTGTTGGGGTTTTCTGGTTTATTATCAAGGAGTGATAGAAGTTGTTGTAGTTAGCTTTCTGAAATTCCAACCAGACGATTCTCGTTGGCTTTAGAGGTGGCCTCTGAAATTTGGTTTGCTGCATGCTGAGTGAAAGGCCTTGGGTTTCCCGTGTTATGCTTTGCTTTTGGGTGATCAATCGGATACCTATGGAGTTCATAACAGGTCTGAATCCAATGACCTAATTTGCCACAGTGGGAACAATTTGGGCGTCCTCTACCTGAACCAGCTCGGCGTCTATCTTGGCACCATTCACTAAATTTTTTTGTTGACCTATCTTTCGATCGAAAATTTGGAGACCCATATTATAGATTGGACCTTTCTAGAGTTGATCTGTTGTTGTAACCACGAACTGCCATGGCAACGTTGTTTGTAGTGTTAGTTGCAACAGTCGTTGCACTTAGGAAGCGTTGTTTTTCCTCTTGAGAAACCCAGTAGGCTTGACGTATTGAAGGAAAAGGGTGTATCAGAAGGATTTGACCACGAATAGCACTATAAGAATCGTTTAGCCCCATCAGAAATTGCATTAATTTTTGTTGGTCTTGTTGTGTGCTATATGCTATGTTCTTGTAGGAAGCAAGTTCATCCCATAATCCTTTCAATTTCATATAGTAACCAGAGACTAAGAGTTGTTTTTGTCGAAAATATACAATATCTCGCTGAATTTCAAAGATTCGAGGTGCATTACTTTGGGAGAATCGTTATTGTAAATCATTCCAAACCTCTGTTGCAATTGAGTAATAGAAGACACTGTCAGAAATTTCTGGGTGGAGAGTGTTGATGATCTAAGAGTGTACCATGTCGTTACATCGAGACGAGGAAGCATGACCTTCTGGATCGGTTTCTAGTGAAGGGGCTACTATGGAGCCATTAATGAATCCCAGTTTATTTTTGGAATTTAGGGCTAGAGTCATGACCCTTTTCCAAGTGGAATAGTTGTCTCCATTCAGTAGTTTGGAAATTAAAACCAAACCTAAATGATCTGAGTGATTGATATAAAAGGGATTTGAGATAATTGATTTTGTATAATCTGCAGGATTACTAGAACCGATATTTTCTTTCCCAGTTGCAGGATTGATAGGAGCTTCATTAGTGGACATGACGTCTGGGTAAAAAAATCATGATGGATTTGGAATGCAGTGATGGATGAAGATTATGTGAGATGTTTTTGGAACGCAGCAATGGATCAAAGTATTTTTGAATCAAGCTATGATACCATGAAAATATGAAGTAAAGATATATTGCAGAAGTGTAACACCAACTGGTGCTGGGTTTATGTATATATATAGAGAAGACTTTGGACACTCCTATGAGGACTCTAATTGCTCCTATAAATTAGGAACGAAAATACATAACAAAATCATCACCTACAAGATAGGTGTTCACAATAGGAAATACAATATGCAATATGATAATCTATTTCTTTGACATAACCACATATAAAAATTAAACCTTAATTAATTAGAACAACTTCCACATTTTATTTTCAAATATCATCGTGCGTACGTGGGGAAAAGATTGTTTTCTATGGTTGGGAGTTGGAGGATTGCATTTATTTTTCTTTGTTGCTAATCAAAATAAAACTCTTAGAGAGTAATTAAATCATATAAGAAAAAGAAAAGGTAAGCACGAGATATAATAAAATTTATGATCTACTTAATTTGAAAATGATAAAAATATTTCTGACTATTTTTTCTTATTTATATCTATTTATTTTTATAAATTAGATTTCATTAAATAATTAATAAGATTCCATTCATTATAGCTTAAAAATTTTGGTTATTTTCTTCACATTAAAATCAATACTAACAATTTAAATTGCATATACATTATTAAACTATGTGGGACGACATAGTTTAATAATGTGTGTAAATAGTTTTTAATTTTAATTGACACAATTAATGAAACAACTTAATTCACACATGAAAGAGATCAAAATTGTTGAGACAATCAGGTAGTTAGTTAGTTAGTTGCAAATAAAGTTGTTACTTTCAGTTGTATTTAAGTTGTAATTAGCTGGAATAAGTTAGATTAGAAGTCCATTTAGTTGGTATACTAAACCATAACTAGTATAAAAGGTGAAGGATGTAAATGCCAAAAGGGTGGTAGTCAATTGCACATTAATAAAGATCAAGGATTTAACAATTGGTATCAGAGCCTAATATAAAAGGGACTAATAAAGAGAGAGAGAGAGAGAGAGAGAGAGAGAGAAGCTTGAGAAAGGGAAAGGAGAGTGAGAAAGGAAATTCAGTTCTGAGAATTGAGATAGAAATGAATCTATTCCTCCATTGTCAAAGCTTGATCATCAACAATGCAGGAGAAGAAAGAAAGCAAAGTGAGGAAGAAAATCTTGATTCAAAGAAGGAAATCAAGATCTAAGATCCTCGAGCTACTATAGCAAAGTGTGTAGAAATCCAGAGTTGAATTGAAGTAGTAGATCCATAACCAACTACCACCGTAGAACGTGGATTTACAAGCAAAGAGTGAGAGAAACACAGAGAGTAGTGAGAGAAACACCAAGAGTGATAGAAACACAAAGAGGAAAAAAGAGTGTTGAGTGTTGAAAAGAACACTGACACAGAGTAGAAGAAACTCAAAGAGAAAGTGTTGAGAAGGAATATTTGTGTTTCGAAGAAGAAGAGAAATTTGAGAATATGCAAAGCAACGCAAAAAAATTAAACAAGCTATTATCCCCAGATTTGATGGCTATTATGACCATTGGTCGATGATTGGTCGATGATGATGGAGAATTTTCTCAGGAGTAAGTAGTTGTGGATCTTGGTAGAAGAAGGTGTTCCCACTATACCAAGGGGAACCACTATAAGTGAGACGCAACGAAAGGTCATAGAAGAAGATAAACTCAAGGACTTGAAGATCAAAAACTGCTTATTTCTCAGACGATCGACCAAGAGATTATGGAGACAATCCTTGACAAAGGTACATCAAAGGCAATTGGGAATCAATTAAGCAGAAGTACCAAGGGTCAACCAAAGTGCGTACAGCTCAACTACAAGCCCTAAGAAGAGAGTTCGAACTGTTGAGCATGAAGGAAAGAGAGAGAGTAGACAAATACATCTCTCGCACTTTGACTATGGTGAATAAAATGTGCATTCATGGGGAGAAGCTGGAATAAAGTGTGATAGGTTGTAAGATTTTACGAACTATGACCTCAAAATTCAACTACATAGTATGCTTGATTGAATAATCAAATGACTTAGATACTATGAGCATTGATGAATTTCATGGTAGCCTCTTAGTCCATTAACAAAGGATGTCTCAGCACCGAGAGGAGGAACAAGCCCTCAAGGTTGTTTATGATGAAAAAACAACCCGTGGCAAGGGTAGAGGTGTTTCCAATTCATTTTGAGGAGGTGGTTTCAATACTTCCAGAGGAACTCGAGGCAGGGGAAGAGGTAGGGGAAGATATCAGCTCAATAAAGAGTTGACAGAATGCTACAAATGTCATAAGTTGGGACATTTCCAGTTTGAATGTCTAGAATAGGAAAGAGGAGCACACTATGTTGAGCTAGAGGAAGAGGAAGAACTACTTCTTATGGCACATGTTGAATTGCACAATGTAAGAAGGGATAAGGTATGGTATCTAGACTCTGGCTGTAGCAATCATATGACAATGAATAAAATGTGGTTTGTAGATATTGATGAAGATTTTAGACAATCTGTTAAATTGGAAAACAATTCTAGAATGGGGGTGATGGGAATAGGGAGTGTTAGAATGAAGGTGGAAGGGGTAACCCAAGTTATTACCTAAGTCTATTATATTCCCGAATAAGAAACAACTTGTTGAGTATTGAACAATTGCAAGAGAGAAGATTAGTGACTCTCATTAGAGATAATGTGTGCAAACTGTTTCATCCCTCTAGGGGATTGATAATGAAGAGTGAGATGTCTATGAATAGAATGTTTGTAGTTTTGGCATCTATATCATCTATAGAACATGTTTGTTTTAAAACGATTGCTGAAGAAGAGGCACAGTTGTGGCACTGCCATTATGGGCATTTGAATCACTAGGAAAATTTGGGTGCAGTTTATTGTTGAAAAATCAGAAGCTTTAATGGCTTTCAAGAGGTTTAAGGTACTGACTGAGAAAGAAGGGAGATAATTTGTTGCTTAAGGACAGATAGGGGAGGAGAGTTCAACTCCCAGGAATTTAATGAATTTTGTGAAAGCAATGGAATAAGCAGACGCTCACGGCTATATACACACCTTAGCAAAATGGTGTTGCAGAGCGGAAAACAAAGTAATTATGAATATGGGAAGGAGCATGCTGATTGAAAGGGAGGTTTCGAGAGAATTTTGGCCCGAGGCAGTGAATTGGTCAGTATTTCTGATAAATAGAAGTCTAATTTTGGCTATAAAGAACAAAATACCTGAAGAAGCATGGACAAACATAACACCATCAGTGGAATATTTGAAGGTATTTGGGTGCATTGGATATGTGCACAATGTTGGTCAACAAAGGAAGAAATTAGATGATAAAACACAAAATGTGTGCATTAGGGGCTGAGCAAGGAAACCAAGGCATACATGATGTACAATCTAGTGAACAGGAAGATTGTCATAAGTCGAGATGTGGTATTTGATGAAAATAAGAGCTGGAAATGGGGAAGAATTGAAACAGAACCAAGAAGCAATACACCAAAATGGGGAGAGGATGACTAGTTGGTGAGGCTAAAAATGGTGACAATAATGGTGCAGTAGAGGAAACAACTAGTGCAAGTGATAATACAGCAATGGTTGAAGAAGAGAATGACTCGATTGCATATGAGTTAGAAATGGAACAAAATGAGACAAACATGCAAAGAAGGGATGATGGTGTATCTGGCAGATTGCAAGGGAGAATAAGTAGAGAACCAGCATGGATGAAGGACCATGTGTCAGGAGAGGGCCTATTTAAAAATGAGGAGGACCAGGATATGGTCATGCATATTGAAATGGGTGATCCTGGAACATATGAGGAAGCAACAACAAGTACTATATGGAAGAAAGCCATGGTAAATGAAATAGAAGCTATAGAAAGGAATAACCAAAAGAGTTCTTAGGCAGGTGAATTAGAACCAAAAGAGTTGCGTTGTATACTGTGATAATTGTTCTACTATAAAATTATCAAAGAATCCAGTAATGGATGGAAAGAGCAAGCACATAACTGTCAGATATCACTTTCTTCGTGATCTATCAAAGGATGGAGAGATAGAACTGAAGTATTGCATCACACAGGAACAAATTGCCGACATCATGACCAAGCATTTAAAACTTGACACCTTTGTAAAGCTAAGAGAGCAGCTGGGAGTATGTGACATGCCAAAGATTGTAAACTGATTGATTCAGTTTAAGGAAAGATATGTTGAGATAATTAGGTAGTTAGTTAATTAGTTGCAAATAAAGTTGTTACTTTCAGTTGTATTTCAATTGTCATTAGCTGGAATCGATTAGATTAGAAGTCCATGTAGTTGGTATACTAAACAGTAACTAGTATAAAAGTGGAAGAATGTAAATGCCAAAAGGGTAGGAGTCAATTGCACATTAATAAAGATCAAGGATTTAACAAAAATACCCTTACTATGTGAGGAAAAAAGAAGAAAGAAACATAGTAAATAAGAAAAGGATTGCCCAAAAGGACTAGCATAAAAGTTAGTGGTACAGAGTATATTGCTCAGTTAGGCATTTATTAAAATAAACAATTAATTTTTTTAAAAAAAATAAACGTTGTAGAATCACTGTGGATGTATTGTGAAAATTGATTATTTATTACAACAATGATTCTCTAGGCTTGTGTTTTCTCCTGTGCTAGGTTATAGGGTACCTTCTTGTTTTTAATTTCTATTTGTATGGATTGTGGGGTCACTTTTTTTTTGCCCTCGTTTTTTAGGATTTGGGCTACGAAGTATATTGCTCAGTTAGGTTTTTTATCTGTTTGGTTGGGCTTACGAGAGAGTTTTTCACTTTAGTAGTTAAGTTTTTATTTTTAAATTGATTTTGATATAAAAAAATAATTTTTACGTGGTTATCACATTCTTATGAACCATGTAGATTAGCTAGTTGACCTTTTTTTTGTTTTTTTAGTTCTTTTAAATTTTATTTTTCCCTTCAATATCAAGTTGATTGAAAATTAGACTTTAAAATTTATTTTGATTTATATTCTTAAGTCCTTGTGAGCTCTGTAAAGAGTTTGGTTGGTTGACTCAAGTGGTTTTTGTGTTTTTTTTTAATTTTATTCTTTAATATTAGGTTGATTGAAAATTAATCATCTAAATTTATTTTAATTTGTTTTTTATAGAGTTATTCTAGTGTCATGACTCAAGTTTAGCAGGTTAATCTAGTTGACTCGACTCATTTTCTTAGTTGATTGTTTTCAATTTCATCATTCAACATTAAGTTGATCGATAATTAAATTATCAGAGTCTCATGATCTATATAGTGGATTTGGTGGGTTAACCTGAGTTGATTTTAGTTAATTTAATATGTTATTATTTTAATTATTTTTTAAAAAAATAACTTGTTGATTTTTTTTAATTAAACAATGTTTTTATTAGTTGTTCAAATTATCTTTAGACTGCCAAGTCAATCAAGTCAATCCCTATATAATTAGAAAAATATATATTAAAAACTATATTAATTGCACCTTAATATTTCAGTTACATAAAAAAATCTTAAACTCTACCTACAGCGTAGCGCGAAAAACAATCTAGTACTTATCTATAATAGGGGATAAGTATAAATTGATCAATATAAAATTTGAAATGGTAAATCTTCATGTAGTCTCTTTAAATTTCAAAAGATAGTTATATATATATATATATATATGACAATACTTTCAATTTATATTATCATGTGTGATCCCTTTATACAATTCATGCTTATTGGATGCCCATCATATGTGTTGTTATGGTAGTGTTATTCTATGATAGAAAAGATTAAGATAATATAGACAAAATAAAACAAGATAGGAATATAAAATTGTATTTAATAGTGGTGTATAAGATAAAATAATTTTTTTATATCTTATCTGATTGATGATAAACAATACATAATAAAATATATAAAAAAAAAACATTACCCTTAATATGTATTATTGTAAAACTTGCATATTTAAAAATATAATTAGGCATTTTCTTACTTTGTGTTTAGATTAAGCAATGAAATTAATGAGATTGACTCGATAGGTTGACTTGGGACCTGACCAACTTGAAGCATTAACTAGTTTGAGCTTAGAAAAAATAGATGAAAGGTTGGCCAAATCTTGGTTAAAAATTCATGACAACCCATAACCCGGTCAACTCTAAAAAACCCCAGTCAAAACTCGAGTAAAAAATTCAATGAGTTTTTTTAAATAAAAAAGAAAAATGATCAAAACAAAGTCATTTTGATCCCCTTTTTTTTTATAAAAAAATGGAGTTAAACCTCCTTGCCCATGACTTGGACTTTATCCCGACCTCCTTGTCAAGTGTTAATATTACAATGATAATTATTTTTATTCTTATATGTTTTAGTTTGAGAAGTCTAAAAAAAAATATAATGATATTTCTCGGAGTAAAAATATAATAAATATTAGTTTTGAAAACCTTGTATTTTCTATACCTTCTAGTTTTGAAATACAGAACTTAACTCTAAAACTATTCCTAAAAAATAATTTGTTTTTATGTATATATATCTTAATCCAAACATATTTATATTTTGATCGCCTCTATCTCTTCTGTTGATAGCAACCACAACAATATGCACCCATTTGAACAGATGAAGGAAGCACACATGATCAGGGTTATCATGTTCATAGTTAAAGCAGAAAGACTGGTTTAAGTAATTTTCAAAACTTAAGGTGCCACCTGATTAATTTATCCAAATTCAAAGGGGTCATTAATGGATTTACCTAAAACTGTCTTAACTAATACATATCTTGCAAGAGGAATAGTCCAGAGCTCAGTTATCAGTTGCTGGACTTTTGCAACTGATAGCGAGCAGCTCGCTAGCTAGATGTCCAAGAAGAAATGTATCCAAGACAATGATGCATTTAAGGACTTCAATAATGAAATCAAACATTTAAGGACCATAATATCCATATCTAAATACTTTAATTCATGAAAATTTAACCAGCAGCTGCATACAGAAAGATTGTATCATTCATTCATCCAATAATACAGGAGAAAGTAAGGGTTTATTTGAAAAGAAAGCTTCCAAATTCCCAATCACAAGGTCAACCAAAGCCATCAAAGTTTCCTCAGTGTGGACAGCTTTATGCGGTGACAGGACAACATTGTCTAATGAAATGAGTTCACTAGGAACATGAGGCTCATTCTCAAACACATCCAGTCCGGCACCTGCAATCTCTCCTTGCATCAAGCACCTCACCATTTCCTGCTCATCTATAATAGCCCCGCGTCCGACATTAATAATCAATCCTTTCTTCCCCAATGCTAACAAGACGTCCTTGTTGATCACGTGCCGAGTTTGATCATTCAATTCACAACAAATTATGAGGACCTCGCAGTTAGCTGCTAGTTCACAGACATTGGAGTAATAAGGATATGATACAGATGACTTCTTGTTCCTTGAGCAGTACAAGATATTGCAGCCAAAGGGCTCTAGCCTTTTTCCAACTTCTAGGCCAATGCTTCCAAGCCCAACGATCCCAACTTTCCTCCCTCCCAGCTGAAATCAAACATCAACATCTTAGGGAGAAGCAAATTACAACCATCAATGAAACAGAAATAGGGTATTTATAGTTCAATTATTAGCATATAAATGACAAGTCTTTATTTTTTTTAAAGGAAAACGAAAAAAGAAAGATTCGACAGAGTAGACATTTGGGGTGGGAGGAACCGAAGTATGCACTCCAACTTCTAGGATCTGAAAGCCTTAAATTTGTGGGTGTTTGGTATGTAGTTCAAAGTGCTTTTTGTCCGGGACAAAAAAAAAAGCACCGGATTGATAATTTCTAGGTGCGCACATCGGAAAAAAACTCAAACAGGCATCAATTTGACGCAGTAGCAACTCAAACGTGTTTTGAAAAGATCCCAAATCGCAGTACAAGAAAGTGAGTTATTGCTGTCTGAAATGACATGTTGAGAGGCATATTGTTTATCACCAATCAAGACTCAAACCATTCTCACGTTTTCAATCAAATTAAAAATGATTTAAAAAAGATATTCCGAATTCCAGGAGTTTCCTAACAATATGCCTTTTCCCATTAATTTCAACACCTAGTTGACTTGTCTCGTTGAGAATCAACAATTTCTTTTCAGGTGCCCAATAAAATTTTCTGCAAGACAAAGACCAATCCCTCACCTTAGAGCCAAGAGAAAAATCTCCGTTGTTAGCCCACAATCCTTGGGTGACATAACGATTGCCAGCCGATATCTTTCTCAGCGCATCAATCAACAGCCCTACTGCTATATCAGCAACATCTGCAGAAAAAAGGCTTCCAGCATAAGCCACGGATACCCCTCTCCGACGACACTCTTGCAAGTCGATTTGGTCCAGTCCAGCACTTGTAGTGACAATAAGCCCCAGAGATGGCAACAGCCTTATAGTGTTGGTGGTGATTGGACAGCTTCCATGAGAGAGAATAGCTTGGACTGAGTGTGCATGGGTGATCAAAAACTGGTCTAAAGGTAGTGGCGAGTCCCAAGCTTTCAAGAAATGGAATTTTTGGGAGAGTTTGTCTTCGTGATTTATGAAGACTGGTGGCGGTTCAAGAACTAAGACTTTTGGCTTTGGGAAAAGGTTTTGATCATGGCTTTCTTGACGATAACCATTGCAGTCCATTTTCAATGTTTCGAGGAGATTATTAAAAGAAAAGGATTTCTTGCTACAAATATTAACTACAGAGTTTATTTATAGAATCGGGTTGGATTTTAGCGTTTCGTGACTCTTTTGGGCCATTTGTCCCACACATGGGCTTTAACAGGATGGCTGCAGTATTGGGCCTTGAGGCCTATAAAATTGGGAAAGCTCGAAGAGTCAATAGCCTTCCAAGTTCCAACTTCCCACCGTGAAATTTTGTGGGGATTTTGCATGCCCGTTACTTTTTAAATGTAAATTAGTTGCTAGAAAATATTAAAAATGGAATTTGCATTAAATATTATCTGATGTGAATTTATTTTACTAATTTATATGCAAAAGATAGTTCATTGAAAATCAACAAAAAATCCATTACATATATTAGCAACGGAATATTCATCACTAATTTTTGTTATTGATTCAAATTCAGCAACAGAAATCCAGTTGCCGATTTCCGTTGCTAAGCATTTTTTTGTTGGTTGTTTAATGGTGAAGACGTGAGACATAGAGATGTCATTGTATGTGATTGCATCAATGGGGGCACAAGTGTTAGCATACTTTGGCACAAGTTTTATAGCCATAATTGCTCATAAGGAATTCTTTTATAGAATCTATCTCTTGTTTTATTTCTAAAATAAGATCATCTCTTTTCTTCAACTTCCGATAAGATGACATAGGATATGATGACTCCACTAAATAGAAATGTGATGAAAAACTTGTACTAATTATAGATTTTGGCATATGAGATGCACTAAATAATCTACCCTTTGTAACCCCTCATGTAGCTATATTCCATCAAATGAAGGATGAATTTTTTGATCAATTCCATACTTTGAAATCATCTCCTTATATAATTTTCCTGCAAAACAATTATATAATTTAAATTAATTCGAATGTTAAATTATATTTAAATTGTATTAAAAAATAAAAATACATACAACCACAACCACAACCACTTTTTTATACTTGTTATCTATGAATGTGCTAGACTTCTCTTAGCACTTTGATGCAAAATTGAAAATACATGATCTCATTTGAGGTTCTTTCTCTCCTACTTGTTCTTGCTATCAAAATTAAAAAAAAAAACTAAATAGATAAGATAACTATTAAATAATTAAAATTATTTATGTTGAACAAAAAAAATTTCATCAAACTAGCTTGATATAATGCAAATGACAATGAATGCTTATTTTTTCATCTATTGTAGTTAATCTATATCTCTTTGAAGATTCTAATCTTCTTTGAACCAAACATCATTGATCATTTTATTCCAATCATCATTGTTTATCCAAATTGGACCTTTATCAGGGCAATCATCATGGTATTTTTGTGAGCTCGTGTCAATGCTGGTTTAATGCAATCCTAGCTTTATCTTTCCAAATATTACTAACAATTTGTTTATTTTTCTCAGAAAATATATTTTTTTTCTACCAAATAAAATATGATAAGTAAATGGGAAATTGATTAGAACATCTACACAATTTACATAAGTCGTCAAAAAATTTCTCTATAAAAAAGTACACCATATTCAGAGAAACTGATTTATATAACTTAATGATTAAAAACATTTATTCATTGACCATGGTCTATGAATGTAGATTTTTTTCATTAGCATTGAGCATATTCTCATTATTTTTTTGAAAAATAAGAATATATGCAACATAGAATTAAAGTGGCAACTATATTAATAATATTCAAGTGTCAACTATGCCAAGAAAATTCATATCAACGTTGACGATGTTTTACACATATCTTGGGAGGGCTTACTTTCTATTGGGTTTTTTCGGGTGGGCTCTTTTTTTGAGTCCTTGCTCCAGCTTCCGTGGGTTTTTTTGGGGCCCAGGTGCTTGGATCGGTGTATGACTTCTTGAGGAAGGCTCCTGGCGGCTTAAGGTTGCTGGTTTTTTTCTTTTTTAAGAATTGTTTTATGGGCCCATGGCTCCTTTTGTTTTTTTTTGTTTGAGCCTTGCGACTTTCTTTCTTTTGGGCGTAGGTCGGGCTTTCCCTCTTTGTCCAGCCATAAGCATGTTTCTGGGCTGGAGTCCCGTTGTTTTCCTTTTCAGCGGTCTCTACTTGTACAGCTTCCTTCTTTTAATCCATGAAATTCGTTTAAAAAAAAACGTTTTCATTACTATAATCTCTCTCATCACAATTACCTCACACATTACTACCATCTCCCTCATGTTCATCTTTAATGTCCTCGTCATTAATATCATCATCATCATCTACTCTCTCATGACCATCATTTAAATTATATTCTTTATAAATGGGTGACTTAATTTTATTGAGGGAAACCTTCTTAAGTTTGAAGCAACTTTTGAATGTCAAAACCCTAATATGCATTGACCATCTTATAACCATGTTGATGAGGATGTGTACTCTCCAAAGTGGGTATATACTCATGTAAGTTATATTGCACAGGTTAGCGAGAAGTGGATGCTTTCTTATTCAACCTAGATAGAGTGTGATTTGATCTAGATCATGTAGACTTATCACTCCTAGAATCTAATATGGATCCACGTCGAGACATGACATTCTAAGAACAAAAAAAAGAATTGTCATCAATAATATATGTTATAAAAAACAATAATAAAATATTATAAAGAATGAACTAAAAAAATAAATATGATCTAGCATTTATCAAGTGGACATGTACTAGTAGACTTGTTGACATTATTTCGCTAATACAAAATCTTCATTTCCATCTAGTATATAAGTAAGCTTGATTTCAATCAAACCTTCTAAAAAATGAACTTTAAGCACTCGTCTTGTATCATACTAATGACACTAAAACATAAATAGATTGTAATTACTCCTTAAATATTTAAGTTGAATGACTTCTTCAAGCATTCCATAGAAATCCTGTTCACTATCATCATAGCACTTCCTTTCACATAAACCCTGTTATTCTTTGGCTTTTTAAACTTGTTGCGATAGTTTTTTTAGCTTCGCGCCCCGCATTCCTCGGTGGGAGAGAATGGTGCACGGTAAAAGGGGCATTTTATAGTCATAAAATCACAACTATAAATCTTTAGGAGTCGCCGCCTAGTAATAAGGTCATTAGAAAATCTAATGGTTTGCGAGATTCTGAGTAAAGAAACTTGTTGTGCAAGGGGAAGACGCATCACCCAGTCTATCTTGAGATTTTTGAAGACTGAAAAATAAAAGAATCAAACTTAGAAAAACAATCAAACAACAATGTAGCTTGCCTTAGGGAGAGTACACTTTGGGGTGATCGTCTTCCTCTTGCACAACAAGTCTCCTGATCTAAACTCATGCAAACCAGTAGGTTTTCTAGTAATCTTAATACTAGAAAGTGACTGCTAAGATTTATAATCGTTATCTTACAACTATAAAACACCACTACCTCCACTGCACGTAATTCTTCCCTCCGGGGATGGCGGGGCGTGAAGCGTGAAAAAATATTATCCTGACATTATACATGGCAATTTGAAGGATTTTAGAACTATATGTATCTTAGAGGCTATATAGATAGAAATTATTTAACAAATGATGTTTGAACATTTGCGTGACTGATCACAATCTGGTGTAGAGAACCGACACATGTAGATTCTGATTCAATTACCATGCACACCAACAAATCCATTTCATACATTTTGCATGTGAAATAGAAGGTAAGGTTTTTTATTCCAACTATTTTTGTTTAAATATATTGTTTTATCACCATTTTTGGTGAGAAATTAGCTAGAAAATTATGAATGAAATATGATCCAGTGCAAAGAATTAAGATATCGAGTAAACAAAATTTAGAGTTACCAATGAACTTGAGGATAGAGGCGGATCAACGATTGTATGTGGAGATATTGTTTTATCGGAGGCGTGATTGAAGATGGTTTTGTCGACCGGTATATAACGAGGAGTGAGTTTGACGAATGAGAGATATAGCTAGCTAGGGCTAATTTCTTTGATTTGGTTTTGTTATTATAAGTAAAGCATGAATGATGATAATTGCTCGCCAATTAATTGATAATTGAGTGTGGGCGAGCGTATATGAAGTGTGAACATCTGATCCTATGCATGTTGATAGCTTAAACGGATGGGATTTAAAACAATTTTTGTAATTAGCATTGGAAAATCAATTGCAATGTTTTCTCAATTAGCAATGATCCGTTGCAAATTTGAAACAATCTCATTTACAATGATTTTTTCATTGCTAAAAATTTATTGTCGATCCGTTGCTAAATCGGCAATGATATTTATTATAACCCAATTTTGGGTCATTCGCTAAAACTACCCGAAAATAACAAAAAAAATAAAATAAAGGGCTCTGGTGTCAGCAGGAAAATTGAGGTGAAATTTTGGTTGTCGTCGAGAGCTCGATCGCATCTCATTCGTACCCGAAAATAAAGAAAATCGCAGATTTAAGGTCAAAATAATTTATTATCAGATAAATCTACGTAAAAACTAAGTCGAAGGAGATCAATTTATTTATTTTTCCCAAGTCAATTATGCGAAATTAGGGAGCCAAATGGAATAAATTGCGAGTTTTCGATTGAGGGATAAATCGCGAAAATCAGAAACCAAGGACCAGAATAAAAGGATCGCGCAAAGTTGAGATTGAGACTAAATTTTTGATGGGATATAATTGCGTAAAATCACAAGTTTAAATCCATTTGGGTGCATTTAAAGAAATTATAAAAAAAATGAAATCTGGATGCACTGTTCCGACGAATTTTCAGGCGTGCATAATTATCATTAACCACGGCAAAGCAGATCAATTCTTCCTAAATCAACAATGATCTTGCCTGATTTATCCCCATCAAAATCTTCTTCCCGATTCTCCTCCCTCTCTCCCTGATTCTCCTCCATTTCTCCCTGATTCTCTAATTGATCTACCTTAACAGTGTGAGTCTTCCTTGCTATAAATAGCAGCTCACACAGGGGAGAAAAAAGGAGAGAGAAAAAGAGGAGAAGAAGGAAGGAAAATAAAAGGGGACGAAGAGGGAAATTCTCGTAAAAAACACAGTATTAAGAACACAGAGAAAAGGGAGAATGGCAGAGCCACTTAGATAAAAACTTTGAGGCAATTCTTGCATCTCCCCTGCATGTTCTCTCTCCCCTGCATGTTATCTCGACGTCCTCTGCCTCTCTCTCCCTAAACCCGACCAATGTCTCTCTCTCCCTCTCGGTTAACATTTCTTGCAGGTAACCACCACCACCGTCAACCACCCATATCCCTCCTTATCATCACCACAAGACACCCCTCACCCCCATCAACTCATCCATCACCTCAGGTGAAGGAAGAGACGATGATAGCCGAGGCAGCAACAAACTTCTGCAACGTGACCAGTCGTCGTTCCGACGCCTATTCCGGCCACCACAGACCACCATTTCCAACGCCACAACGACCAGAAGAATTACCACGACCTCCTCTACCCAATAGTATTGACAGTTACTCCATTCTTCATACTCGAAAATCCTCTTGTCACTATTCATCATCCCTGTATTTGCATGCGGGGAGTGAATTAATTCACTTCCCGCGTGGGCTTGGCGGGTCGAGCCTTGTGCCCAGCCTGGAGACAAGGTGGGTCGGGCCATCAGCCCAGCCCGAACTTAGGTGGCCTCATAGCCAGCCCACTGATAAAAAAAACATAAAAAATACAAATTTTCCATAAAATATTTTTAAAAGAAAAAAATATGTTGTTTTCTTGCATACGGCCAATACACTAGCATATTTTTTTAAAAAAATTTCTTTTTGAAAAAAATATATATTATCATGGGTTTTGAAGAAAAAATGAGTTTTAGCATGAATTTTACAAAGAAAAAAAAGAATTGCTTGCATTTTGAGATCTTACAACATGTTTGTAAAATCCAAAGGGTATTGACCAATATTTCAAAAAATATAAAATCTTATTTTTGGGAATTTATTATTCACCGTCGGTACTTGGATAATTAAATCCTAATGGGGTTAATATCCAAAATATTCGGCAAAAATGATATGCTATTATTCATTGTTGGTATTTGAATAAATAAATCCTAGGAGGTTAATATCCAAAATATTCGGCGAGAATGATATGTTATTATTCATTGTTGGTATTTGAATAAATAAATCCTAGGAGGTTAATATCCAAAATATTCGGCGAGAATGATATGTTATTATTCACTGTCGGTGTTTGGATAAATAAATCCTAAGGGGTAATATCCCATTCATCATTTAACCAACATATTCTTTGAAAGATCAAAACCATAACGAATCATAATAAAAAATATATCAAGCAATTTACCTTAGGTAGGACGTACTAGGGGTGCATATTCGGCGGAGTAATATCCCATTCATCATTTAACCAATATATTCTTTGAAAGATCAAAACCATATCGAATCATAATAAAAAATATATCAAGCAACTTACCTTAAGTATGGTGTACTAGGGGTGCTAAAACCTTCTCTTTACGCAACCAGTCCCTTGCCCTAGAATCTCTGAAAGACCAGTTTAGGTTTCCTAGTAACCATAATACTAGGTGGGGACTCCCTTTTTCTCACGAAAATAAAAATGATACCCCAAACATTTTAAAATCCCCTGCTCATCGGGGAGGGTCGTCACGACGCCACGCTCTCGCGACAGGGTGCGACAATATTATTCCATTGCTAAAAAATTCAATTAGCAATTGATTATTCGTTGCATATTTAAAACAACAACATCTACAATGGATAATATGTTGCCAAACACATTTCATTGTTCATTCGTTGTTAGATCAACAATGACATTGGTTAAAATGCATTACTAACACCCTTGTTTTTTTAGTAGTGAAAGGTTACAAGAGAATATTCATAAGAACGCCATCTAAAAGTGTGAAGCATCTGCAAGAACAATGTAATCTAATCTTACATAGTTTACCCATTAGTTAGATTGTTCGCACTACATTACAAGCTTAACAAATAATTTTTTAATTGTTAGGATTGAAGCAATTAATAAAATTTGCTAGTTCAAAAATAAAATATAATATCTATGCATCCAAGGTTTTATATAATGAAACAAATCAACACATTCAATTATAACAGCAACAACATCAAAATATTAACATCTAAAACTATCATTACTATTACTGTGAAAACAGTAAAAATTATTAAATTACCCCTGAAAAACTCAAAAACATTAACAAAAAAAAGCAAGAAAAAAAACTAAATTATTATTATTATTATTGCGTTAATAATGGAAAAAAAATAAATCAAAGAATAAAAAAATCCCAAAAACTTTAACGAAAGAGCAAGCAAAAAAAAGATAAAACAAAAATAAAAAATGATATCATATATACATGTAAGGTTTGATATAATGAAAAACATTAACACTCTATATTATAATAATTGTAATATTGAAGCCTTGACATTTAAATTATCATTATATAGCTAAAACAATAAAAAAAATATCAAATTATCATAAGAAAAAAACTTAAATTATTATTAGTATTAAGAGTATTACGATAATAATGAAAAAAAAATTAAATCAAAGAATAAAAAAAAGCCTAAAAAGTTTAACAGAAGAGCAAACAAAAAAAAATGATAAAACAAAAATAAAAATTATGAGCTGAAAAATATCATTTGACTTGAAAAAAAAACTAATAAAAAAACTAAAAGAAAGAACAAAGAGAAAAAATATATCAATTTTCAAATGTTCATAAATACAAACTAAAATTTAAGAACTAATTTTTTCAAAAAAAATATCAACTCAACAAATAAAAAAATAAAAAAATCAAAGCTAAGAGCACATATATATATAAACACATATAAAAAAAGAGACTATTTCAGAAATATAAAAAAATAAAAGAATTAAAATAAAAAATTAAAAGTATAAAGACTGAAATAAAAACCAAATATATTATCAATTTCAATTAAGAGATAAAATTGAAACAATCAAAACTTATGTATCGAAAATAATTAAGGGATTGAAAATCATCCCAAAATTAAAAGACTAGGGACTTAAATGAAAACACAATATATAGTCAATTTTCATTGAAGGACACAATTGAACAAAATCAAAACATATATAACAGAAATCAGGACCATAAAAACTATTAAAAGTTGAGGGACTAAAATGAAAACACCATAAACATAAAGGTTTGCCTTGTAAAGGGGAGAGAAAATGGCCAAAAAAGTTAACCAACTACCATCACGATCATGTCCATTGTGTGAGACTATGCGTCATACCATGAGGAAGGGTATATGACGGCACATCAAGTGAGATGCCAAATAAACATTTTTTACCATCAAACGACGACGCACGCGTTGCGTGAAGGGTGAGGCTAAATACCATCGACATGTGTGTTAGACACGCGAACAGTATTCAACAGAAAAGAATAATAGGGAAATAGTAAATTATATAAATATCCCTATAGCCAACTCTTTTATTTTGTCTTTTTGGAGAGCAAATAAGTATTTAGATATTTCAAAAAATATGAAATATCTGAAACACCACCTCAGGCAATCCTTGGGTTTTTGTATTATCGGAGGGTAATAGGGTTAGCTTATTGTAATGTAAATTTACGACATCTTCTCTAGCAACTGCAGGTATAAAAGTCATTTTACCGAGCAAAAAAAAATCAAAACAAACCATGACCAGCCTGAATCAAACTGACCCAAAAACAGTATTACAATTATCAGTGAAAACACTCATAAAAAACTGATTTCTTTTAGTATATAGGGTGAATAAACCGGGGGGGTGGGGGTGGTTATATCATTCTGTTCTGATCTGCAAGCATACAAAAGAAAGTGAAATAATCACTGGAAGGAATCAAACAGAATTTACCAAGCTGAACCACATCTGAGATAAGTTTGATTATCCAACATCAGAATAATAACCATAACCATATAAGACATCGTCTGACTTCTTAAATTTCTTGGAAAAGAGATTGCTTGTCGGAGATTTCTTCAGAAATTTGTTTAATGATAACCAAATATCATACATGAGATAATTAACAAACTGACCTGCGAGCCGACGAGTTGAAAATTATTCGTTGTCCACATATTCGGAGAGTAAAGGCTTATTTGACAAGAAAGCTTCCAAATTCCCCACCACAAGTTGGCTTAAATCCTTCAGGGATTCAGGTGTAAAAACAGCCCTATGCGGGGACAGCACAACATTATCCATCGCGAAAAACTCTTTACGAACATTAGGCTCGTTCTCAAACACATCCAAGCCAGCACCTGCAATCTCCCCTCGCATCAGACAACTCACCATCTCCTTCTCATCGATAATATCCCCGCGTCCAATGTTTACAATGAATCCTTCCTTCCCCAGTGCTAACAACACTGGTTTATTGATCATGTGGCGGGTTTCCTCACTTAATCCACAGCAAATGATGAGAGCATCGCAGTTAGCTGCAAGTTCACAGACATTGTGATAGAATGGGTACGAAACATATGGTTTTTTCTTCCTGGAGTTGTACGAAACAACACAACCGAAGGCCTCAAGCCTTTTAGCAACTTCATATCCAATATTTCCCAATCCAACAATCCCAGTTCGCTTACCTCGGAGCTGCAATCACCAGACACAAAGAATACATATAAATCATATACAATTAGGTTTCCTTTCTATCACCATTATGTTTCCTTTTCAGAGATCCATTTTTATCATTATTTTGTTTCGTGGAGTGGAAAGGCGCAAAAGGATCGATATAGCCTACCCCATCTAGTTTAATGTCGAGGATCTGTTGTAGTTGTTTTGTTTCAATGGCAAGAAATGGAGTGGTTATGCAGTAAACCAATCTATACATGTTTTCAGTGCATTTTCATTTCAAGAATCGGACATAAATAATTAAATAAACCAAAAGTACTGACTTAAAAGCTAGCGTTCCTTCCAATCATCATTTTTTCAAGCCATTAAAAACTAAAATTGACTCATATAAAGAGAAGATTCACGAATCAAAACCTTAGAACCATGAGGATAGTTCCCTTTATCAGCCCAAAGCCCTTGCCTCACATAACGATCACTGGCCGAAACCTTTCTCAAAACATCAATCAACAAACCAACAGCCAAGTCAGCCACATCATCAGAATACACGTGGCCTGCGTTAGCAATTTTGATACCACGGCGGCGACACTCAGGGATGTCAACGTGGTTAAGGCCAGCACTAGTGGTGACAACCAAACCAACCTCCGGAAGCAGCTGGAGGATGTCAGCGTTGACGGGTGCACCAGCGGAGGAAAGGATAGCTTTTATGGAATGAGAGTGAGTGGACAAGAACTGGTCTAGAGGGAGTTGGGAGTCGTAGGTTTTCAAAAAGTGAAATTTGTTGGATGCAAAGGATTCTTCGTCGATGAGTGAAAAGGCTGGAGGTGGTCTGAAGAGCACTACTTTTGGTAGATCTTGCTGCTCCTCTTCCTGGGTTTTCTCAGAGTCTATATTGCTGACTCCCATCTTTCAGTGTTGATCTGGTTTGGGAACGACAACAGAAGCTAGGAAGGAAGGGTTTGTCTCAATTAATGGTGCTCTGCTTTTCTGGCACTTACTTACCGGCTCTGCGGGTAAATTACTGTTTATAAGTGTTTTTTTATTACTCCGACTTTTTAATCATTGTGACTACTGTCTATTACTTTAATGTCCAACAATCTGATTCATCTCCAAGAAATAAAATGGAACTTCCAGCAGCTTGGTACGAACATTCCAGAGAATTTGAAGAAAATATAATTTTGCTTCTCCTATTCCTTGTAGTGTGAGCTTAACTGATTGCGTTTAGGTAAA